>OMLP01017007.1:0-36619 GCA_900302685.1 Spondyliosoma cantharus
CGTAGTAAGTGTGTGTGTGTGTGTGTGTTGTGAGTGTGTGTGTGTGAGCGTGCGCGCGCACGTGTGTGTGCGTGTGCGCGCGCACGTGTGTGTGTGTGTGTGTGTGTGTGTGTGTGTGTGTGTGTGTGCGTGTGCGTGTGTGTGCGGCAACCTTGTGTGTCAGACTACATATCTTCAGCCTCATTCTCACTTTTTACTCTTTCATGCACTGGCCCCCACAGTGACGCTATTGTTCACTCTCCTCTGGTCACCCTTAATGGACAATAGCAGTGGGTGGGAAAAGCCTGTTCCTAACACGCATACTATTAGTCTAATGGTCCTCATACACACACACACACATACATACGCACGGAATGGGCAGTAAATGCCATCTAAATAGCAGCCATACATATGTATGGTCTCCCTTACTCACGCGCGCACACAGAAGGCCGGTTGTACGCCACCATCCTGTTTGCATCTTTCTTAACAATGACTGCTGTCATGGATATTATAAGAGATGACTGTTTTAGAGACTAGCTTTGGAAAGCGATGAGTACGCACACACACACACACACACACACACAGGCACAAACACACCAACAAAGGAGCTAATCTGAATCATGGGGCATTTGTCCGGTAAGCCATGCTTTACGTCTCACTCTATGAGCTTTTGTTTCTGTTTTTTGTTGTCCCCCCCCCTACAGACGGCCACGGCTGCACAAAAGGATAAACATTTCAAAGGGCTGATGCTGTGAATAGAGTCAGTGATTTTCAATGTGTATCTGCAGGGTGGTGAGTCCAGATGGAGACAGGGAGAAGGGAGAAAGCTCAATGCCAGAGTGGACAGCTTGATGGTAACAAAGCTGTGGCGGATAGCGATGCAGTAGACCCGCATGCGGAGAAAAGCGCGCTCTCTTTTTCCCATCTCTCTTTCTCTCTTTTACACACGAATACACACACACACAATGTACCTACAGAGAAAAATGCACACACCCACGCACTTACAGTAACTAGTTAGGGCATGGATAATGAGCAGCGGCCGCAGGGTTTGGCTTTAATTGCTCCCAGTAAGAGGAAGTGATTTATGGTCAGCGAGCTGCCGCACATTACATACATACATTGTGAGTTGGAAAAACTGTTTATCCGGACAGGCGTGCCGGGAGACAACGTGGCCGGTAGTTCCACCGGCGGCCACGGGGGGGCCGGCAGCAGACTGCAGCAGTGTGAAGAGGAGTGGAGAGAGAGAGAGAGAGAGAGAGAGAGAGAGAGAGAGAGAGAGGGACCGCATAGTGCCGATCAGATGACCTCGCTGCTGCAGTTAATGTTCTCTGGTGCTCAGACACAAGGCTAAGGCTCTCCCTCGTACCGCGGGGCTGCTGTACTACAAGCCATTGTGGTAGTAGGGGTGGTGTTGTCGGAGGTGTGTGTCTGTGTGAATGAGTGTGTGTGTGAATCAGTGTGTGTGTGTGAATCAGTGTGTATGCAGGAGGGGACAGATGTGGGGGAGTTGAGGAAGGAGAAGGTGTTTGTTTGAGGGGAAACAGGGAGCATGACACAGGAGGAGGTATATGTTACTGAAGCAGTGCTCAATTTCTGTAATCCTTTCTTTCTTTCTTACTTTCTTTCTTTCTTCACTCTCCTCTTTGTCTACCTCTCCCTCTCTTTGTCCCACTCGCTGGCCCTCCTCCTCCTCCTCCTCCTCCTCCTCCTCCTCTCACCCTCCCCTATTTTACTGTGCCCCATCTTCTCTCAACTGCCGCACTTGCCCCCCTTTCCCTCTACCTCATGCCCCCTTTCCCTCCCTCTCCTCTCTCCCCGTCTCTCCCTCGCTCCCTCTCTTCTTTCTCTCTCTGCAGTGCAGCACAGTGATTATCATTCCTCTCACAGAGTCAGGCCTGATAGTCAGATACTGCTGAGCACCCTTCTACATCACCTGCTTCTAGAGGGGAGCAACGGAGAGAGAGAGAGAGAGAGAGAGAGACAGAGGAAAGAGAAGGGGGTGGAGGGGGTCTGCAGAATAAGAGGGATGAAAGGGGGAAAGAAGAGAAGGGGGAAACGAGAGAGGGGAGAGTGAACGAAGGGTGAGAGGGTGCAGAGAAATATGGGAGGGAAAAAAAAACAGGGGAAGCATGGGGAAGGGAGGATTGCTCTTACTGCAGAGGTGGTCCCACTGCAACATACTCGCTGCATAGTTATAGATGTGTGCAAGTGTGTACGTGCGCACCTGCGAGTGTGAGTGTAAGCACACAGGTGTGCCCTAATGTGTGTGAGATTTACGGTATCTGCATGGAAGCTTTGTGTGTTTTGGTAACAACATGTGCGAGTCAGAATGCTGAAGAGACGCAGCTCATATTGCTTCATCCCTCCCCGAACTGAGTTCCAACTTGCTCCAAACCATTTTCTGCATTCTGCAAATACCACGACGGTCCACCGTCTCTCCCCCTAAGCAGCATTCTTTGTCTCTTCATTTCGACTTCAGACAGTCTGTGGTCATGTTGTGCAAGCCTGTCTCTTTCAACATCTCGTCCTGCCACACACGCTGATTAACAGCACTTTGGGTCCTTCTTTCTCTTTCTTTTTCACTCATTCGCCCATTCATCAGTTGTTTTATTTATCATCTGTCGCCGTGGCTCTCCCACTTGGTCTCCAGACACTTGTCTCTACCTGTCTGCTTGACCCTAATGAGCACGCCGTGTAAACAGGACGTCTGCTCGATCCAGCATAGCCTCAGGAAACTGCATTACAACACAGCACACGTCACTCACCGGTGAGCCACAAGGTCTCGGATACAGTTTTTAGATCATTTCTATATTTAAATAACCAGTGTAAATATATCATCGTCAAATGAATTGTTAACACGTCTGTCCTGTTCACAGAGCCCGCGCGAGATGCTTTCTGTCAGCATAACTCACTGTTTCTGCTCCTCGCCGCCTTTGATGCATAACTTAACGGTCGACAGCACACGGTTTCAAAAGACTTTCAAGTAAACGTTTTCTGAGATTTGTGAGCAAACGTAACCAAAGCAGAGAGAAGTCTGACCAGCTGACTCAAAGTTTGGTTTAGTTAAAGTTTTGTTATTTGGCCCTGTTGGCACTGTGATAAGACACAGACGAAAAGTGATAGAAAAACACTCAGGAAACAAGATATTCATGTGATTTTGTCACCACTGAAGTTCACACTTAATGTGCTTGTAAAGCAATTTCTGCCTAAAAGATAAAAGAAGATATCTGGGCTGGATGTGATTACCTAACACAATTAAAGTGGTAGGAAACAACACTACCTTTTTCATATATGCACAAAGCCTTTTGCGACTCCAGGGGAAGCTGCATGTAATCTGATAAAAAGTTTAAAATCCTGGTGGCTACATTACCCACAATGCAACTAAGTGATGAGTAACATCACTGGAGGAAATGTATCAGATTATGCACCTTCATCTGGAGCTACAAAAGGCTCCATTATACTACTTTTTTTCTCATATGCAGTAGCACCCGTCAAGACCTGTAAACACAATTTAATTCATGAAATTGGCGGAGTTACCCTTTAAATGCAAGTAATTAAACATGTCATCAGTAGAGTCACAAATACCTCTCAATTTGATAACAATATTGTGAAATGATCCATGAAGTGTCCCCACATAAAGTGTCTTTAATCATACAAGCCGCACAATAATTATAAAAAAGAAAGAAAACACTCAATACAAACTCATTATTTTTGCAATAATATCCAGAGTTAATAAACCCAAAGTTATTGAGTTCACTTATTCATTCCAACACTCGCTCTATGTGCACACACACACACCAACGTATGCTGGCTGCATTAGCACAACATGATTTTCTAAACGGAGTCAAAACAAGAGAGCAGAAGCAAAGGTCATTTTGACTGATCAGCATTCCAGATATGAAGTCTGGACTATGCCCATGTGGTGTCAACAGAAGCATATTAGTTTCCACTGTGCGGTGTGTTAGCATAGTGCAATATCACCTTACATATTGTGCCCGGTTATAGCTGTAGCGTGCAGAAGGCTGACATATTATCAGCTCAATTATTTTTAGGTAGTAAATAAGCCATCACAGGATGAGAAACAGGATGAGGTGACATCATTTGATGATGGTGATGTTGATCTTGCATCGAATACCAGATATGCTGATGAGTCAGTTTCCCAAAGGCAACATATTCTGTGAACATTTATCCACTTTGTCAAACTATGTTTTTTTGCAAACAAATCATTTAATTAAACAAAATGTAGTGTTTTGATGCCACAGCGGTTCCAACCAATCAATAGGTCGTGCTGCTAAGCCACTTATTAACCACTCACTCAGATAATCTCATTTAAATATATTGACACCTGGCATAAAATATCACGTGTTCACTGGATGAAATCATGTGAAGGACAACTGGCAGGGATATTAACATGCAAAGCTACACCCCTCAGTCAACATTAGGAAAATTCCAGGTGTCTGGAGGGAGCGATTACAAATGGGATGTCAGGTGTCGGCTTGATTGACATCCGGCTCATAAAGCTGCCCGACTTCTGCCTGCCTCAAGACCATCAGGGGGAAAAGAAATATATTTTCTACCTCCAGTTGCTTCTCTTTCTTTTTTTCTTTTTTTTTTTGAGCACAGTGAGAAATGCAAACATGCAGCAACATGGAGGAAAGTACGGGTGGAATGTTGAGTAAAGAAAGAGGAAAGCATAATCCATCACTTGTGGTGCTGGCAAACATGCAGTCAGCCTCAGCACCATGACTGATGAACATTTGTGAATTATTCCAAAATACAATCTTTCATTAAAACTAAAACTCCTCTCGCCAGAGTCTGTTGCAATTTAAATAAACAATAGCAAACCGGCAAGAATAAACACATATTTTTTAAAAGTTGAAATTTAATTGCAGTTTAGTTCAAGTGTAATTATTGAACAGCTTTTATTTGCTAATTTAGCTACATCCCCCTCACTATCAGTGGTTATTGATTATTGTTTGGCTGTTAGTTATGTTTTTTTACACATTAAAGTGTGTTTACAGGTCTTGGGGGTACTGTTGTTGCATTGTGGGTAATGTAGCCAGCAGATATTGGAAAAGAATTAAAAAGAATGATGGCGCTGGTTCTGCTCTGTTGATTTTGATCACTTGTTTTTTAAGCATTCCTATAATGAGTCCAACAGTGTTACTGGAGTGTAATGCTAGACCAGTGGACTGCTTTTTCAAAAACTGGTGCCTACATTACCCACAATACAACTTAGCCACTGAGTGACATCACTGGAGGTCAGATTTCATGCAGCTTCCTCCGGAGCCATGAAATGCTTTATATTACATTGTTTTCCCCATTCCGTTCATTTTGGTGCAAAATATTTTTATTGTAAGTTTACTTGCTCTTTATTTATTATGCTGAATGTTGACTGTGACATATACGTTGTAGTATATCTAAAGAAGGATGCACATCCACCGGGGTCAGTTATGGATTATGCATGACATCCTGACTCTGCTTGCGTGCAACGTGACGCAGATTTTAGTGTTTGGCTGAACAAATGTGTGCCCACAGTGGGAGTCTGACCTCCAATCTAAGCGTTTTCGCATCCATATTACTTGTACTAAAGAGGGACTAAACAATAGAAGGTATATGTCACAAACAAATGAATAATAGAATCAGGCATTACACTGTGGCTCTCCCCCCCTGTACCTAGCCGATGTCAAACATAAATGAGACTGAGCAGAGAGCCAAAGGGAAACGTGGCTCTAGTCCTACATCCATATTTGTAGTTTTGGTTTATGCATAAGGCGTATCCTGTCGATTCATTATGCAGACCAGAGTGTAGCGGGGGCAGAGGCAAAACAAAAAAAAAACACGTCCAAATGTGCTCACACATGCACAGTCAGATGCGCAGATGTTGCACATCCACACGCAAACACACGTGTTGAATATGCAGACACATGTAACAAGAAGAGAGGGAGACTGTTAATTAACTAGAGCTCGTTAATTCTCTTTGAACTGACAGCAAGGAGGTTTACACACTAATTACCTTGATGACTGAGCCAACCTGTGCATGCACACACACATGCACCTCCTCACACTTCAAACGCACGCGCGCACACACACACACACACACACACACACGTGTATTCTCACAGGCTGACATAACACATCTTGGAGGCTTTGAAAGTCTCACACAGCAGTAAAGCACAAACATAAATGTGCGAAGTCTCCCTCATACGCAGGAGCATATGCACGCACACACGTGCGCCACAACACGCGTTTGCCCTGAAATGAAAGCTATATTAGGACATTTTTTTTCCACACTTCTTTCTGATTCAGATAGTTAAGTTTATTCTGAGTTCAGAGCCATCATGCCTCTGTTTGATTCACACAGATCTGCCGGAAATAACTCCACAATAACTTCTGTACTGTATCGGGATACTAATATGCTTGTACTTACTGTAAATGCGCACACATGCACATACACACCCACTCAAACAGACTCACCGGGCCGTGCAGATGAGTGAAGCTCCCATGTCAGTATTGAACTGTAATGGCCCGTGTCAGATTAAGGGGAAGGTTTTTTATGTCCTCCGTCAAACTCAATTAATATTCCATCAGCCATGAATTCATGGGCCACACTGGACCGCAGCCAATTCATCTGTATGACCACGTTCAAAAGTGTGAGCACGTGTCTGCGCTCGCGTTGAATGTGCATCGACGTTCATTAGATATTTGGGATGTGTCGTGATCAGTCTTTACTGCATTTGCTCAATAATAGAAAGCATGCGCGCACATAAAACCTGCTTTGTGAGTCAGGTTGAAGAACATCAAGGGGGTGCTGGAGCACAGAGAGTGTTCTTTGGAGACAGGTAGAAGCTGGTGAGGCAGGCAGGAAATGAGAAAATAAAAAGATGAATTTAATGTTTGAGCAAAGAAGATGGGAGATGCTTTAACAAGGCCACATTGAGTAGAAGCGAAGGAGTATAAAGCCTAATTTGGAAAAAAGAAAATGCTAGACAACAATGATAAGAAGCCAGAGGGACAGAGGCAGAGTGTGTAGAGTGTACACTTAGTAGAATTTAATGACTAGAAGGTGCCAAAAAATGGGATTTGGCAAAAGAAAAGAGGTTTGTCAATGAGCAAAAGACTTAGAGATACAGAAGATGGAGGACGAGAGAAAAAGAGGGGGAAAAAAGGGGGTTAGGGAGTGTGGAGGAGTTATGGGTCAATAAAGCCTGCTGTGGGGAAGACGAGAGGGACTCATAACGAGGTCAAGGACACATCATCGATCGCCACATCATAAAGCTGACTGGCAAGAGAAGAAGGGATGGAGGAGGAGGAGGGGGGGGTGAACAAAGTGTGAGGGAGGAACAGAGAAAGGAGAGGAGAGTTACAGCTGTGAAAAGCAGAGTCGACCACGGGATCACGCCAAAAGAAGGAAGGATGGAGGGGAGAAATAGAAAATAAAATTATCAGGATGAAGGAATGAAAGGGGGCAGCTCCGGCCAGAGAAAGGGTTAGAGGGAAATTGAATTAGATGGACTCATGGCTGAACAGATGAATTCTGTAATAGGACACACACACACACACAGAGCGACCTGCCACCAGGTCCCTCCAGTAGTACTAACTCACTGCTTGTCTGTCCATCATGTCCGGCGCTTTCAGCATTCACACAGTAATCCTACCCACCACCACCTGTCCCTCCCCTCTTATGTGCTGCATTTACACTCTAGTCACAGTGTGAAGCAGACGTCCGCGGTCCCCAAAGGATGAGTTCTACCGACTTTGGTGATCCCCCATTTTTTTTCTCGCTTCGGATGCCACCGTAGCGTTGGAAGTTTTGTGAAATCTCTTGACAGCGTCTTGATGGATTATCATTCAATCTGGTTCAGACATCTGTGTGCCCCTCAGGAGGAACTGTAATCACTTTGATTACAACCTCACTTTTCATCAAGCACCAGGCCTCCAACAGTAGTAACTCACTGCTTGTCAGTCCATCACTTCCCACATTTTCTACAATGTATTCAGTAGCCCTAGCCCTTGTTTGTCATTGTCGATATCGCGATTACATTCGAGTTTAGCAGACATTCATGGTCCCTGGAGGATGAATCCCACCGACTTTGTTGCGCCCCCATTTTTTTCCTCTGATGCCACCATGAGGTTTTAATTTAGTGAAATAGCTCGATTTATCTTGACTAACTTTTGGCTGGATTTTTTATTACATTTTGTTCAGGCATTCGTGTGCCCCTCAGAATGAATTGAAATCACTTTGATTACGCCCTCACTTTTCATCTAGCAGCAGCAGCATTTCAATCTGTCTCATAATTTGGTTCATGAACAAATGGCTGCTAAATGAATGACACCCCATCACCCTGCTGGATTAATGTTAGCATGCTAAGACGTTAAGCTACCGTAAACATTATACCTGCTTAGCATCACCATGTCGGCATGTTGCTTTTGAGCTCAGTCATATCCTTTGGACTTCACAAAGAAATTTACAGTCCAGCAGCAACTTAACAAATCCTCCATGTGACAGGGAAGATCTGTCACATCACGTTAAAATCCGATCACATATGGCCACTAAAAAAAGTGATTAATATATGTAAAATGCTACAAATTGTTACACAGAGCCCCTTCCATATATGAGCTGAACATAACTGAGAATAAATGTTTTAATTTTGGTTCACATAAAAACCGAGAGAGCACATATGTCGTTTTCAGCCATCATCATCAATTTGGAAGAAGAGGTGCATGTTTGGTAAAGGGTTAAAAATTACTGTGCAAAATATGGAAGATTTTTTTTTCCAGCAGATGGTGAGAAGAGTCTTTGAGGATTCTCGAAAGAGATTCAGAACAGCTGTAAGTGTTGTTAAACGACCTTCTGGCTTTTGCGAAGACTGACGAGTATGTATTTCTTTAAAAATCAAATCCATAACTCTCCGAGTCGAATGTAATGGTGAGACATAAGAGGCACCAACTGGGGCTGATAACGATCCACAACTCCACAGTCATTTCTTCTTTTTTTAATTTTTTTTATATTCTCAGAACAGACGACTGGAGAGGAAATGAGCGTGGAGAAATAATTTCTCTTGTTGTCTTGTGATCAGAAATAATTATCATTTTGCAACGTTATTATCACAAAAATAATTATTCTGTGATGATGAGAAAACATTATGCCATGATGTTGAGTTATTATTGTTCTGTGATCCTAAGGAAACACTTTTGACAGCGTGTTAAGTCAAAAAAAATAGCAGAATTATTTGTGATGTCGACATCTTGGATATCAAAAAAACAAGATCTGGTGAGATCACACATTTAACTTTTGTCTCATCGCAAGAAAACAAACAGGTTTCTTACCATCTCTGGCTCTTTATACTTTTTCACCCACTTTATGTGCCATTGCCACAAGTCTGAATGAGTGGAAAGAAGGTTGGACTGCTTCATCTGAGCTAATGCTCTAAAAATACATCCCTGTCTCTCTGTGGAGAGTCAAGATGAAGCCACTGAGATTCCAAGGAACTGACGCTTTTCCATTAGACTCTAATATCTTCTTCTTCTCCCTCATTCTTGCCTGTACTCACTATTCCTGCCATCTTTCCCTCATGCCTCTTTCATCTACGGGGTTGTTAAGAAATGGCAGGAGAAACAAGGGCTCCGTTAATTTCCCTCACTTCTTGCTTAATTAATTTTGCTGTGTTCCTGTCTTCTCTTGTCTTGCTTGTTCATGAGGTGAAAACGCTCCCTTTTTCTTCAGCTGTTTGGAAGGAAAAGAAGAATCTGTTCAGTTTGGGCTTTTTATTCCAGCTGTCCATCAGTTTCCCTCCAGATTACCCCGAGGCAACGTTCCGAGCTGGAATTTTTCCCGCCCTAATCTGCGTCTTCCCTCTGTTCCCTCACTTCCTCTCTATACCCCGCGTGTTTCAAAGCAGATCTAAATTGAAAGGGTTGTAATTTTGCGGGTAGATAAATGAGTATGTGAGGAGATAGGAGGGATGTTGTATAGAAATGGGCTTCCTGGCGCAGAGTGATCCCTTCAGGCCAGACGGAGTCATTTAACTCGCTCTGATATTCTCTCAGCATGGACTTATTACAGTCTCCTTTTCTTTTCTTTTTTTCTCTCTCGCTCACCCTCCAAAGAGAAAACTGGTCTGCTAACTAGACTGGAGTGATTTGTGTGTTGAAATAGAGGCAGGTGTGACGCTCAGTTTGAGTGAATGATGTGAGTCGTTACTGAATCACCACCACTTCCACAGCAGGATTGGGAGATTTGTCACTTGTAGTAGACAGCCTGTTTGTGTTGACAGTGATGGGTGCAGCGTACGAATAGAGGGGATGCTTCTTCATTTTTTTTTCCAGTCAGATCCCAATTAACTTCAACATAGTGGCTGGCAGTTTTCCTTGGGCCAATGTGGAGTAATATAAAATGAAAACAAATAGCCATTTCAAATCCCACAGTATCAATAGAAGAAAAAAAGGCCCAGCATAAAGCATACATTAGAAAATAAGTGAAATTATTTTGCAAGCCGAAGGTTAAACAATAAAATTTTATAACCTGAGAACACAAAAACCTTATCAGAACTGAAAGGATAAGGCTGAATATATTCTATTATTGTTAACAAATCCAATAAAAATACCAAAATCAATGATGCATTACTCTGTCTCTCTCAAGGGTTTCCAACTTTCTCTCTCTCTCCATGGCACTCAGCCCAAAGCCCATTTGCTCCTTCTGAGGATTTAAATCCTTAAAAGCAAGCCACAAATATAAAAGAGTGTAAGAGTGTTTTAGGATGCTGTAGTTGTAGCAAACTTTACTCAAACAGGAGGAAATCGTGTTTTTGTCAAGGACTACTTTCAGCTGTGGATTGATACACAGATGGTGTGGTAGGAACTGACTTAAAACAAACCACAGTGCCCTTGTTATTTACAGTGAGCGATATGAGGGAGGGATGCCTGACTCATTGATTGTTTATCTGACCAAAGTCAGTGCAGGTCAGAATCTATGGCCTGGACCATTGCTTGGAAACATCAGCGGCCCAACTGTGCTGTGTATTGATAAATCCATGGAGCTGTCCGAGGTGCTGAAGTAGCAGATGGATGTGTAATTGCACCCTGCTCTCCATATTATATACTCCTCAGTATAGTTTCACCTTCACGATCAAAGTGACAAGTAGCAACTTGTATTCATGGAAAAGTGGGAGGATCATAGAGACACACTGCTGCCTGTGGTAACGTTGAGGCGTCCTGTAACAATGTCTCTCTGGCGACGAACATGGGTGTTGGTTGGTGGTGTAGTGGCAGGGGGTGCTCCCATTGGTTCATACGCCCTGTTAAATATTCATGTCGACCATTGTGACGATGTTTCCTGTTAATGTGTGTTTAATTGAAATCACGTTAGATTTTTGATGCTTTGGATGCACCGACAAGACTTCTCAATAAAATCTGTGTATTTCGTTTTTTTTGATATCAACAGGGTTTGGTGAAATCTACAATATCACCAGATTTCAGTAAGAAGAGCGATGGCAGAGTGTCCACTAGTTAATCTATCACAGATGGCATTGTTCTCCCGGACAGATAAAATAAATAAAAGTAGCCTAGAAAATGTCCACGCAAATATACTTGGGTGGATGTTAACATACCTGGGCGGCCTGCCCAAGTAAAACATATGTGTAGGAAACACTGAATTTATCATTCAACATCCTTCATTTATTTCACTTGTCGCATCACAAAGTGTTTTTAAGAGTGGACTCTATTATCCATCTGCTACTAGTCGGCTCCATTCTAGCTGAAAAATAAGTGTCTCCAGGCCAGCCAGAGGTTTGTAAACATCAGCCATGTCCAGCAGCATTAATCTAAACTGGGATTAAAAGCCAACTGAAAACTTTGAAAGACGCCGTGATTGGTCGATGACTATTACCCTGAATCGTAGCAGCTAAGCACATAATCAAGTCGAACACAATCAGATAATCCCAATATGTCTTTGCAGACCCCTGCCCACCAGCCTAATCCCCAGATTTAAGAACTCAGATTAGGACTCCTGGATGATTAATCCCATATTGTGTGTGCATGTTCCCTACAGGGGACCCTTCGCCGGGTGACCTTCTCGGTAGTCAGCCAGCCCCAGGACGGCGGTTGCTATGACAGTGGCCTGGAGGACTCGGAGACGCCGAGCAGCAAGAGTTCATCAGGACCGCGGCTGGGAGCCCTGCCGCTGCCCGAGGAAGGCTACGAGCGGACGACACCGGAGGGCAGTGTGGGGGAAGAGGAGCATGTGGAGAATGGTCAGAGCCAAAAACAGACACACACAACTCATATAGTAAACAGCCAATACATGTCATTGAACCCAGTCAGAATTGCGGTCAAGAGGGTCCCAGATATATTTACTTACATATTTTGTCTCTCAGGGCTATATATAATCTATATTGTGAAAGGCTTACACATGTTTTCATTATTCACACACTCTCCATCACACACACACACACACACACACACAGGCTCTTTGAAACCCTGACTTGTGGTCAAGGTCTCTGCAGGAGCCTTTTCTCTCCTCACACGATGGAAATGTGTTTTACAGAATAAAGCAATTATCCCGCGTGTGTATGCATGTGTTTTACGCATTTTTGAAAAAATAATCCACGACAGTACAATGTGCCAGAGGCCTTGGTGTCGATCGGCAGCCCAGGTCTTCCTTTTCACAGACGAAAGAGGTTTTTTTACTTCTCCTACAGGGTCCCTTTGTCAAAGATGGAGAGAGTCAAAAAAAGCTTTTTTTTCTCTCTGTGTATTTGCTCCGACAGAGCTGGGACAACAGAAGCAACACACCAAGGTCAGTGTGACCTTGGTGTCTCACTACTGTACTTCTGGGGCTGTTTTTTCAACAACACATGAAATCTTTAAGGTTTTGAGTTTTGTTATGGTCAGCTGGAGAGAGGAATTGAAAAGAGAATTCCTTGTGTTGGTTCTGATTATACTGTATAATTATGAGCTGTTTGGTTTCACATAAATCTCCTGCTGCCTCTGCTGCTGCTGCAGCTGAGTACAGACAATAAAGTTGGAGTTAGTCCTCAAAATGCTTTTTTTTTTGTTTTCATTCCCACCACTTGTGCATGTAAAATATCTCGAAAGTAAAAAAGCTTAAAGTCTGCTCCAACAGGAGCTCCTTTCTCCCACAGAAAAGACTGCTCCTGAAACACTCTGTCAGTAGTCCCACCCATTAACTCTGTGACTTTGTGGCATCGCACTACATCAACATGTCACACATTTGTTTCACTAATGCCCATATTCATGCTAGAATCTAACTGGAAGCTGAAAACACGACAGAGAGAAGGTGAGCGGTGCTGGTCTCAGGTATGTGTGAGCTGACCAATCAGCGCTGACTGGTTATTCAGAGGGGCATGGGCCTTAAAGAGACAGGAGCTAAAACAGAGCATCTCAGAGAGAGGAGGAATACAGTGCTGCTGTACTGGACAGGATGAGGAAATGGCTGAGTTTTTTTTTTAAATAAAACTATGAACCTGAAAATGAGCATGTTATGTCTTTAAATCAAGTAAAACATCTAAATGTGTATTTAATTCATTACCTCGGACTATCTGTAACATCGTACCAGCACAGTCTCTCTCTAATTGGCAGGGAAGTCAAATGTATCTGATCATCCATCATCATTATTAAGGAATCTGCCTGCATTTAACATGATGTCAGTATTGATTCATAAATGATTGGTTTACATAGATAGTAACATAACCTTTGACATCTGACCATGTGAGACATCAGAATTCAATCTCTGGTGGCCTCACTAACCTTTTGAATCAACCACTCATGGGCTGAAACCGGACTGATGTGTAACTTAATCATTTCCTATATGTAAAGAAATGTACATTTGCCATTCAGATGTCTGACAATTATCTCCTCTTTGGCGTCTGGGTTGTTTGTTTTCACTTCCCCTTTAACCTTTCGTGTAATGCTGAACATTGATTTTTTTTAAAACGTTCTTTTGAAGTCAGCAATTTCCATTTTGTTCCAACATTTTACTCGACTTTCTTACTCCTTTTAAATCCGATCCCCCAACTTATATCCTCCATCCATATCCATGTGCTTTCTTTTCTTGTTTAAAGACATATTATGCTCATGTTCAGGGTCGTGATTTTATTTTCGGTGACTACTAGTATAGGTTTACATGTGTTAATGTCCAAAAAAAACACATCAGTTTTCTCATACTGTCCACTGTATTCCCCCTCTGTCTGGAATGCTCTGTTTTAACTCCTGTCTCTTGAAGGCCTACATATATACATACACGCCTGACCCAGCATCGCTAACAACAAGACAGCAGCTGCGCTAAGTCAATTCTCAAGCTTCAAACTAGCCGCTACGCATACATTCTGCAAATGTTTGACATGGTGACGTAGTGTGACGTGATAAAGTCACAGACTTATAGGTGGGACTACTGTCGAGGCGTTTCAGGAACCGAATTGTCTGTGTTTTAACATTCAGGGGTTTATATAGGTTCTTTAAATGCACAAAAACATATATAAAATGCTGAAGCAAAGGGGAAAAAAAATTTAAATAGGTCTCCTTCAATTGAATTTTCTTGGGATGTCCTTCTGGACACATCTATAGTTCAATTCTGACCAGGTATCTTTGTCAGGCTGCATGTCATACCCAGTTCTCTCTCCCCTGGCAGAAATAAAACATTTTTAAAAATGTCTGTATTTTGTTTCATTGCTCTGTCCAGATGCCAGACAGCTGCCAGATGTAGCCTTGACAGGAAAGTGTACCAGGGAGTGTGACGAGTTTGGCCACTCTGACACTTGTTGGATGCCCATCCGGCCATCGCCTCGCCAGCGTCAGCGCCATGGCAGCGACCCCCCTCGTCTCTCCACCTTCGCCCCAGGAGACGATAACAACAATCTTCGTGGTAATGACCATGAGAGCGACAGCGAGAGTGCTGGCAGCGCAGGGAGCTCAGAACCCGGGATGGTCGTCGGTGGAGAAGGTCAGAGATTACCTTTAGTCAATGGAGATCCTCTCGGCACCCTGGGTAGAGGAGACCGCAACAGGAACGTGGGCGATCACAACCGTAACCTTCTGAACCGCAAGATGACTTCGGCATCCTATGACACATTTAGCAGCGCAGGCTTTGGGAGGCGCCAGCCAGAGGAGGAAGGAGGAGAAGGCCAGAACCCACCTGAGGTCATACCACTGACGCGGACAGGTGGCGACTACAAGACCACGTCCTGCCTCACGTTGTCACGCCGTGAGGTCTACCTGTGACAGCCTTGCAATGGAGCAATCATCATAACACCACTCCCATCTCTGAAAAAGAGGGAGGGTTAAGACTTAAGTTGGAAAGTCATCAGTTCGGAAGGCCTTTTAAACCTGTGAAGATGTGAACATGTCAGAAAAGATGTTTTCCAAAAGCTGTATATCAAATTGGAACTTTTGGAGTCTGACTAATATTTATAGGCACTTAAAACTTAAGCAAGCGATGGATCAACTCTTTGTGGAGCTCTGACCAGGAGTACTTTCTGAAAACAAAGTCTTTTTTTAACTACTATTGAAAGTTGCCTACAGGCAAATATCCCATTATGTCCATGTGGAGGAGGACAACTTCATCTCTTCCCTTTACCTGAATCCAGTGCATGCCTGACCCTCTGCCTCAGAGGGATCCGTGTGAAGAAGAGAGATTCAGACTGAGCAAATCTCGATGCTATAAATACATACAAGGCTACAGCAAGAGAGATTTGGACTCAGCTGCTGGAAAACTCATCAAAGTCTTATCCAGTTAAAATAGTTGAAAATAAGTAACGGGTCTTTGATTGAGTTTTTTGGATGTAATTCAAACCAATCAAACTTTCTAATGCCTAATCGACTCTATCGTAATACAAGACGGGGATATTAACCAATCAAACTGCTAACCCCCGCCATAAACAGAGTATCAAAGCACCAACAGTGTGGTCACTGTACAGTTACGCAGTAGAAAAAAAAATGTGCTGATCTCAAAAATCAGGTATCGTTCTTTAAAAACATAATCGATTCAGAACAAACTGCAACAATGTGAAAAGACTGTTTTTTTTTTACAGTAATCAGATGTAACCATTCAGAATACAAGGTTCTCATGAAGTGTCAGTAATGCCACTGTGTTCCGGCGTGTTTGAAAATACGTGTTTTTTATTATTTTGCCTCCACATCCAGTCTGTATGTATATATTGTATGTGTGTATTTGATAAGACAGCAGTGCTATCACTCTGCTGCTGTCCACCGTTTCAGAGTAGACTGAGGTGGCGAGCTTGCTCACACCTGCAGTATCCTAACAGTGTTCATGCATCATAAATGTTATTTCGCACACACGAACACACATAGACACATGCACGCATGCACGCACTTACACACACAGACCTAAGCATGTGAACACAAACTCATACAGTGCATTTACAGAATGTGACCATGCATAGGGCCACAGTTTATGACATGATTCAGTGGCAGTGTAACATAAAGTATATAATAACTTGCATTAACTTTCATACAGAAAACATCAAGCACACACACACACACTCACACACACATACAGCAAATTAAAACATAAGTAGATACAAACCCATATTAAGATGTGCTTAATGCACAGTTCATATGCACTATGTGTGTATGTGCTCTTAATCATTATTTTTTAACATATTGCCTCTCATTGAACTAGCTGTAGCATTTTGCCTGCTCCCCTCCAGCCAGTATTTAAAATGAAATGTATTTAAATAATTACTCATCTCTCTGACTGATGTGTGGGGGGCTACATTAAAGGGAATTTCAGACATGACATCTACTGTATGTAATGATAAGACAATGTGGGAATATGAGATATTCTGCATACTGTAAGTAGGACTCATAGAAAAACCAAATTTCTGTACGGAAAAAAAGGAAAATGAAAAAAGGACTCTGCATGAACGAAAGATAATGCTAACTTTTTTTCTCTTTTTTAAAAACCATGCGCCTTTTTGGATACCACGCCTATTTGGATACATCTGTATTATATGTGTGCGCTCACGGGGGAAATGGAGATAATGACGGCTGCAAGGGAGTTAGCTTCAGTGGATTAAACTATTCCTTCTTTATCGTGCAGCAACTTTGGGGTAACCTTGGGCCTTTCTCTCAGTTTGCACGGCCCTGCAGTTGGCACGAAGAGTGCCGCAGGCTGTAACAACAAAGAACACAATGTAGTGGGAGCGCAGAATTCTGCTGCACCCTCTTCACCGCACAGTGCCGACCTGAACACGCCCATACTGCTGTGCTGAACCGCACAGATAACAGACTCCTTCACGTTCGTCCTTCCCAGCAGCTACTGCACGACTCCAGACACACTCTGCTGCACTGGGCTGAAGAGTGGGTGTGGATCGAGGCCAGCACATCTTAATTCCCATCATCAGTGTGTGGTTCAGTGGTGTGATAGGGATAATAGGGTTAGGTCGTCCCTGTGGTCTTAATGAGTTTCCTTTCTCCTCTCGTCTCCTCCCTTGATCTGCACTGATCTCATTAATGTCTGGATAGGCGAATGTAACACTGCTGGAAATTGCCAGTGAATGGGTCTCTTCATTTTTGTGGTTGTTTTGGATCAGATGAGGCGAAGGAGACCTGCTTGTTAAGGATGTGCTACAAAATACAAAATACAAGTTCATAGATCCTTGTAGAGCACAGCGTGAGTCAGAACAGAGAACACTCAGGTAAGATGTGTCTTTAACTTGTTTAACTAACTACTTATGGTTGTGGCCACACACAAAGTCACATGCTGTTACTGCTTGACCTTCCCCTGACTGAAAGGGAAATCAATGTGTGGAAGTAGTAAAGTACCATGTCGTCTTAAACAGGCTGAGAAATGAGTGTTCTTTACAGTATGTAAGTGATTACAATTTGTATACCTGTATATAACTTAATCTTCACAACTCTGTGGCCGACCCGCGTTTAGACCACTGATGTACTTACTCCCTAAGCCTTCATTACCCCCAAATCCTCAACATGGCTGTTTACTGAGCTCTTGTTATTGATGGGCAGTGCTGAGGATGTAAGCAAACTCAACGCCTAACGCATGGAGTTAATCTGTTCACGGAAAGTTCACGTTGAAAAGGGATTGGTGAAAAACAATCACAACATCCTGCAGGGTACATACAACGAGAGACAAAAGGACTCATGCTCTTTCTCTGGGAGAAAGAGTTGAGATACATTGTGACCAATCCCTCGGACAACAGAAACATCTAGTTCGTCAGTCTTGGAAAGAGACTCTTGACTCAGCCCTGTCGCTTCAAAGTGGCAGATATTTCTTCAAACTGCTGTTTTAAGGCAGTTTCATTATGGCACCTTTCAAACCCTCCCATCTGGATTTAAGGGAACTCGCTGTACAGGAATCAGTGTGGGTGTGTATCTTTTTTTATACTTGCACGTTTAAACATGAATATGTTTCATTCTTCTGCAAAACAGAGAGGGGAGACAGACAGAGAAGAGTGTAACGTCTGAGATCTATCACCCACTAAACAAGACATTTTTAAAAACAGACACTTCAGCGCACATCATATACCTGTCATCCCCCTCGTGCTGTTACCCGTATAGCCATGTACAGATAAAACTACACTGTAGAACAGACAACTGGAAACCATAACAGACAATGGCATGCTTAAGGTCTTCAACTCTGCACTTGAGAAAAAATGAGAAAAAAGTGTTATTTTTATTTTCCTCTTCTTTATTTTCTTTTCCTATGGGGCTGGCTCTGTTTTTTGCTGCTCCCTTCCTGTAATTACATAATGAACTAATTGCATTTGCTATGACGAGGAGGAAGAGGAGTCGTCGACGAATGGTTTGGTACGAAGATGAATCATGTAAAAGTTTGACTTTGACATTAAAAACTTCAAACACTCTTGTTTGTTTCCTTCTTTCGGCTTATTTCACAGTTACTGGAAATAACAATCTGGCCTGTTATCAGTTGCCAGTCTACACTTGGGAACACCTGCACAAAAATGGTTGTAGTGCCCTCAAAATAATTTTTGATACCACTATTGAAAGGTCAAGTGTGAAAGATTTACGGGGAAAATTGGATGTAATATTTGTAATTTGGTTTTCATTAATGTTTTATCAAATCAAACTAAGAATCATGTTTATTTAGTTACCTTAGAATGAGCCCTTTATCCTCTCTGAGGGTTTTTCATGTTTAGCAGAAATTTAAACTGCCCAAATTTTACTTGCCAGGGGGGCTGTGAGATTAGGGATGTTCAGTTGGTTGCAATTTGCAGCCTTGCTGCATATTAAACATATGTTACCTTTAATGAGGAACCATCTGTGCATAAGTGTTTATAAGCTTTAATCAGTGGTTAATAAAACATCAGCTAATGTTTCACAGATCCATTACAAGCCATTAATAAGAAAATAGAAAATACTCTTCCTCCAGCATGAAACTCGCTTCTTTTTAGCTACTTCTTCATTTCATTAAGAGGATTCCTTCAATGACCACTAGCCTTCTGGAAAAGCGTTGCAGGGACAATCAATTTTTTAGCCACTTAAACATTTACAATGGCCGACTTGAAACATAATAGCTGTAGAAAATCCTTTATCAATGATTAAAAGCTGATGGCCTAATAGAAAGTGAAATCTGATCCTTTATTCATGCCTTACAAATATTTACAACCTAAAGGAGGTAATATTAGAAAGTGATAGCAAACTGGTGACAAAATGATGTCTACTTAAGGTCCACTTACTTGTTTGTTTAGGACCTCACAGTCCGTGACATCTGAACAAACTATATCTGCTAACGAATACCATGTGATACAGTTGAAAGCTCCGGAGTAGGCAGACATTGAGTGAGACTGTATAAACATCTTCTTTCTCCAAGGTCAAGAATCAACCATCAAACACAGCTTTAAAATCCTTTTCATGCTCAACCAACAGAACATAAATCCTTCCATTTAGCTGAATGACACGTCGATGCTCTCATTTTAATGGGTAATGTCATTTTGCACCTGGCTGACATGCGTGATGACTGGAATATATTCCCGGAGTATCACTAAAATGTGGCACAATCCATCCACTTTATCTTTGAAAGGTGAATTTTCTCAACCGGATCCTGCCGCAAGAAAACTTTAAAAATGTATAGAGGGCAATTTGGACTTAGACTTATCGGCAAATGCTTCAGAGGTGTTAACTGCGGCGAAGATTAGTGTGAAGGACTCAAAATGTCAAAAAAGTCCCGCAATCTGTATTTAGTTTTCTCCAGTATGCAACACTGACACCATGTGGTCATGAGTCAGTATTACTTTAGTATTCAGGTGCATGAGGGTTTATAAATTTCAAATTAATTAATTTGGTCATCTTGAATGATGGAAAAGAAACAGCAGGAGGATAAATCAGTTTGTCTAAATATACTTCAGAAATTCATTCCAAGCTGTGAATACACGTCTTTGTCTGTTTGGTTCAAGGCCATTTCTTTGGAGATCACTTCTGTAAGATACAGCTGCCAGTTTAATTTATAGCAGAGAACGTGATCTCCCATGCTTATTCTCCTGTAACAGAATGGAAAGAGGTTTAATGTGACACAATCTGGAAAGTGATCATTTACGAGTAGGACACTCTTCATATTTCACAATTCATGTCATATCAGATAGAAAAATGGATAATGGCAGAAAAATGCATTTACTGTACTGTAGGTGTGATTCAGAGCTGAAAAAGCGGAGGGGGAAGTGAGAGAAATGTGGCAGCCTAAATGTCTCACATGTTGTATGCATTCATCGTATAGGGATATGCAGATAAAGTGACCATGGAAATCTTTTTATTTACAGCACAACCACCACTACAAGGAATACTAAAAGAAAAAAAGTGCTTTAGTGTTCCTTTACCTTCAATTTCAGAGCAGCCAAAAAGAAAAATCTACTCTGATTTCCATTTTATAAGACCAGGAATTTGGTCTCCCTACTAATTTTACTTTTCAAACAATTCTAACTTAATATTCACATCACAGGTCGAATGAATTATGCTGTTTGAGGAAAAGATTGACATTATTAACTTGTGTTTTTCTAGGCTGATGGCTTATAGCAGTGTCACATTTGATTTAGGGCTTAGTTGAAATATCAATTCATGGATTCTAAGGCCATATGATTTGTATCCTCATTATCTGCAATTAGTATAATCACTCGTATTAAAATGCCAGCATGTGTCACATCCAATAAAGGTCTGCTCTCAACTAAAAAAATTATGAATTACTGACCACAGTTTTCGGTGTTCAGGAACAAAATGAAAACAGTGCAGACGTTACCACACCCAAAGGACCAATTGTTCTGCAGCCTGCAATAAAGTCATAAAAACACACATAAAAGAAAAATCGTTAAACCACACAATAAAAGGTATTAGCAACCTTCTCTGAAACATCAAAAGCATCAGGTGTCATATCAATCAACTTGTAGCCGTAAGTCATCTCATATAAGTGGTGTCCATAAAAAGCTTTGTAAATAAATCACTCTGATTCACCAGATAAATGGACAAGGAGTTGTCGGCACTGCAAAAAAAAAGACAACGTCAGTTTCTTTGAACTCTTAATTAAATTCCAGGCATAGACCCACTGGATGTACATTGTATTGATTTTATAAAGATAGAGGAAAATGTTGAGGGAGGCGCCTGGTGAAGTAAACCCCAGAATGTTAACTTCCTCACAAACTGTCCAGTGTATCAAATGGTCTTTGGAGTTGGAAGATGCTTTCAGGGGCTTAAGCAATCTTCTTTTCTGAGTGAAAGTGAGCTGAAGTGAATTGCCTTTGAATTGCCTTTACATGCGGAGAGAGAGTGAGTGAGAACCTTGGCCTCGTGTCTTCAAAGTGAAAGGACACAATCGTGTAATATGTTGAAATTTCCCTATCTTACTCATTTGTGCTTATCCTGTCGGGAGGAAATGTTTTCTGATGTCCAGTCAGATAACATCTATAGCAGGGTGCTACAACCCTCCAACACCAAAGAAGCACTCAGCATCAGTACAGCTGAGCATAAAGCATCGCTGATGTGATAAATTCTGTCAGAGCGGTGTTTCTCTGTTCAGGAAAGCCTTGCAGCAAGGCTGTAAACATTCTTTCTCGCCGATATGCCAGGCGCTTGTTGATGTGTGATTTGATCCTGCCTGTGTTGCTCCGTAGGCTGTCATTTATGTCTCTTCATCTTTTCATGGTCACATCAGCCTGAACTCATCAAAGCTGTGCCATCAGCATTCTTGATAGAAAGGCAGGAAATGACACATGTACTTGGGCAGGATGCAATATGTACGCATCAGCCTGTAACTGTAAAAACATGTAAACAGTACCACGCTGTTTATCGACATATTCTTAAATCCTTATGAGGTGAGATAAGGTTGACTAAAATAATATAATACTCTGTCACAGACCTGAGCTCTTATCTTGTTGTTTGCACCATGAATTCCCAAGATAAATAAAATATATTAGTTTGCCAGTGCACAGTAACATTGCTTTCATTGTAACATGAGAAGACTTTGTAAAGGTTTATGATACGGATTCTGCATGAGACAAGACTTGTCACTAATGTCAGCAGTGTCAGGTTGTCTTACAGAAAATCTAGCAGATGTATAACTAATGATGTTTGGGGTGGAATAGGAGTGACGTTTCTAGTATATTCCAGTGGAATTATTTAAGAGACAAAAATCTTTTGACGAAATAAAAAATAGATGAAGGAATGAAATTATCAAATTTATGAGGTTTCACTGAGGAAGGAAATATGCTATGTGATATTTGTTGTGTAGCAGAACAGGTGATACATTTCTCGAAAAGATAACATATGTTCTCTTTTTAGCAAAATGCACGTGAAACTTGTGTCAGCTGCTCTCAGAAAATATGACAAAAGGGTGATTCAGACACTCCAAAGAAGAAAACATCAAGAAAAGAGGAAATAAATATTAAAAAGCCTCTATCATCGTGACACAGTCATAAAAAAAAGCCATCATGGTCTTCATCAAGGCTTCACGCAAACAACACCGTTTGGCCCAACTTAAATAGTTTCCACAGCCAATAGGAGGCATTCACATGACCCAGATAATGACATACCAGGGGAAACAAATTCAAGCCAGTGAAGCAATAAAATAAAAAGAGATGAGATGACAGAAAAGGTTTACATTCTTAAAACATACAAAATGATAGGACAGCTCTGTTGGAGGATAGCGCAGAAATGCCTAAACAAACATGAAAATATCTTGTATCTTGGTTTTAACATTGCATTTTGTGTAACCACGATTATGTGATGCGTTCATAAAGGAGTTTTAAAACAAAGAAAGAATAGCCAAATCGTGTTTACAGTTAGAATTTACCCATATTCCAAGTGAAGCTTGGATTTCCTTATTGTAAACTAATGAAACCAGTCCAGACTGACATATTTTTTAGCTCTGTTTAATTCCAGAAAACACTGTTGAAGGTGCTGGGCCTGTCTAGTGTAAAGGCATCATTGTGAAAAGTGAATTTGAAATTCTTTGTCTTTGTCCTCACAGGTAAGCGTTGGATCGTGGTGCTCAGAAAGTTACAAAGACCTGTATTCATGTGTGTGTATCTGTGTGTGTCTCTGGCTGATGACCTGCAGGTGCTGTGTGATTTGCTGTTTCAAGTGATTGCTGAGGCGAGTCTCATCTGCTGATTGGCCGATAGATGACAGCTTCTGGCTTCTAAAAGAGCGTAGACAGTTATCACTCTGTGGGTTTGGTCCCCTGTTGTTTTCCTCAATGAATGCACAGCTGCTCAGCTGCTGTGTGGTCGAACGACTAATTGAGAAAGTTTTTGGCTCATGTGATTATAAGTGACAGCTTCAAGCTGATGTTGTGACAGCAGTGATTTGTGGGTAGGCATTTTGGGCAGCTTGAGGCTGTAATTTTGAAACGTGTTATTACTTGTATATATTAGTAAATAGTACCAGAATGATGGTCTAGTTTTATGGTGTTAGTCGCAGTAGTAGGTTAAGACATTATTTTTTTAATTTCAGGGCTAAAAAACTCTGCAAACCTCAAAATCAGGCTTGACCAACAACATGGACACCAACTGGACAGAGGAGAGTGTTACAGCTTGAATAGCAGCAGTGCTAGTTAAAGGTTGATTTTATTTGTAGACGCCATAGGAATATTAACTCAGTTCCCCTGCTGCTGTGAAAAATACTTTGAAATGCATCAGGTATAAGATATGAGCAGAGTACGGATTGGCTGAGACAGAGACACAATTCACCCTAGTACAATACACTGTATCATCAAAATTATTTAGAGGCTGTTGTTTTAGGGAAAATAATGTACTGTTGCTTTAAATATTACTTTTCATCCTAAAACAAGCAAGAAATGTGCTGCTAGTAAAATGTTATGTTCCACGTTCTATTCACTTGAAAATAACATCTTATGATAACACTACTAATTTACAACTTTATTGTCAACTTTTCATTGGATGTTAGCAGCTTTCAGATATATTGCATTTTATGTTTATCACATAGGAGCTGGATGCAGCTCAGATATGCACAGTAGGGACCCGAGGGACCATCAGTGGTTGAAGAAGAGCACAGCTGGCTCAGTAATTTGCCTGAATGCAGTCAGGTCCATTGTTATTGCCGAAGAGCAGCCCGCTCCATTTAAGGGATGGGAAGTCTCTGTGTTGTTATGGCACATGCTCAGGCTTTTCTATACCCGAAAAAAACACACACAGCCCCTGTTTTTCACTCTTTTCCATTTCTGTGATTTCATGACCTGCTGCAGAAAATGGAAAGCCTGCATAATTTCGGTCTCACAACCTCAATATTACATCCCCTTGGTTTTCTCCCAGAGCAGATGGCAGCGGCAGCATGCAGGTCTCTGTTGGTCTCTGTGAAGGTGATGTTGTCTGGAATCAGTTCATCTGTAGTAGGAACCAGAAAGTGTTCTTTTCACATAAACAGACTGTATGTACTAAATAAAGAATATCTGAAGCTAGCAGAATCAAAGATGTTTTTGCTGGGAAGATCCCATTACTGCAGAAATGTGAATGTAGAACTCAATGTTTTAGAGAATCGTTCAACATTTTGCCATGTTTACATCTTTATTTCCTGCACATGACATTTAAAATTCCATTGGAGTACACTGAAAATCCTTATTTTCAGCTCTTTATTTTTTGTTATGGGTTTATAGGGTAACTTTACGCTACATCTCAGTATAATGGAAAAAGTTGAACGTGTAAAAGCATTAAAGGTGGGATATAAATTACACGTCTAATCATACACACCGTTTTTCTTTACACATAGTTGATTTTTCTGTCTGATATCTAACATTAAGAGTTAGAATATGCAGGAAGAGTGCATATTGATATGA
The DNA here is from genome assembly GCA_900302685.1 of Spondyliosoma cantharus. NCBI lineage: Eukaryota > Metazoa > Chordata > Actinopteri > Spariformes > Sparidae > Spondyliosoma > Spondyliosoma cantharus. Next base: position 25,271 of record OMLP01017007.1, read on the forward strand.
TACTTTACATAATATTGATGAAACTGATGCATAACATTTCCGAACAAACTCATCCAATGAAGAGTTTTCCTTTGAGGAAACACTTCAGAACAAGTGATGCTAATCTCTGCCAGATGCAGATGAACTCCAGAAATTAAGTAAATTAGCCGACACTGTTATGGACTACAATAAAAGCAAACATTCCTCTGGGACAACAGATGGGTGTAGATATACTACAGATGTGGCATGATTAATGATATTCAGTGTTGGGACACACGCATGTTCAAACTGATAAGAAGCAGTGGGCTACAGTATGTAACGAGACTAACAGTTTCATTCTATTAATGCAACTTGGAGACTGGGAATTTCATTACAATCACAGCAAATTACCTGTTATACTATTTCTCATTTCTATTTCTTGTTTCTCAAAATACTTTAATTTAACCACTAACTGTACAAGAATGGTAAATATTGACACATGTACACTGCACCTCAACTAAACAAGTTCTCTTAGCACAAGTTACGTTATGTTAAACATAATCAGTAAACTTTTTTTGTATGAGTAAAACAATTCTCATTTGCCACTTAAGTAATTGAAAACCTCATATTATTCCTTTAACTACATGTACATGTTGGCTTAGCTCACAACGCCCTCTGCTGACCTTTTTCATACTAGCAGAGATGCACTGAACTGCACTCAGGTCTTTCAGCTGAGAATCAGGACAGTATTCATTTTATAAAGACTAACTGAATTTTTCCGTCCTTGGGTCAAACCACTTCCACAAATGTACCAATTCATGCACAGTGTATGTTTTGCTTCTGAGATTACCGATTTATTTTTTGGTTTTGTTTTTTTATACATATGTGCAAGCTTATTATCTGTTTCCATTTCAGCTTTAAACAATTCAATTTCCCCCCTCTAATAAGTGTAGGTGGTGCAGACCATCATTTTTCAGACTCCGTGCCGGTTTCAATTTCGGCTCACTCTTTTATCCTCGTTTTAAACTTTTCCATGTTTAAACACAAATGTTGTCATTGTCTTTCTTGTCCTTCTTGTCCAGTATTCATTTGTACCAACAATTTGTACCAGAGACAAAGAAAAAGATACGGCATGAAAACAGGACTCACAGTCAGAGCCACACATATTATTAGTCATGTTGAATTGTTACCATTATTTTTTTGACAACAGTCAAGTCTTTATTGATCATTAGTGGTTCCATTGGAGACACCAGACAACAGCAACAAAACAGAGTGGCATAGAAACACTAAACGTACCAAGAAATCATCCAGAGTCAATGGAATAAAACAAATAACAGCTTAGAAAGATTCCCGGTGAAGTTTTAAAGAGCAGGGGGTGGGAGCTGAAGCCCTTTTACAGCGGTGAGTTGAGCATATCAGTACAACAAGGATCTATTTCTGGCATGAAGGATTGGCAGAAAACTATCTCTCTCTCACACACACACACACACACTGTGAATCTCTATTATGGAGGTACAACAATCTAGAACTTCATTTCGCAGTCCACAGCTGTCTTTGTGTTTGTTTCATCTACTTTCACACTTTACAGGAGAGTATTTATTTGCATATAGTGTCTGACGGTGGAGAGGAGGCTCCATTGCTTTTATTGAAGTTCACACTAGTCATGGAATGAATTAATGTGTTTTGGAGATAGTAACAGCTGACTCTATCCACAGTGAATGTCATTATGTGTTCAAAGCATACATTTACCAGTGGAAGAATATGTTTGCGCTGTTGAATACAAATGTGCCTTGAGTACAATTTTGATGTGTTCCTCCGTTGTAACAATAAACCACAAGTAGTGCAACATCTACAGACATGTCCATGCAATATGTATAATTGATCCACTTGAGCCACACTGAAACAAATATTGTTGAAAAGCAGATGCAGAAGAAATCTGTCTAATTTTTTTAGCTGTCCACCAGAGAGTGGGTGGAAAGGAGCACCATTGAACCCACACAGTAAGACGTGGGGTGTGAGGAAGAATTAGGAGGAGGTCATGCTCACGGGAAAGGAGATAACAACATTATGACGTAACACTGGGGTCACATTTGGGTGCTTGGAGGGGGTCCAACACCGGATCTCTGTGTGTGTGTGTGAGTGCCCCGATCATGAGCCTGTGAGTTCTGTCACATTTTTTTTGAATGACTCTGTTGATTGTAAATCACACTCTTCTTCTTTAGTTGGAAGTATTAATGTGCTTCTTCCTCTATGACCAAGGCAAACTGATACAAGTCATAATGGTCAAAAAAAAGCGTGTCACCATTGTACCAAAAAAATACAAAGGTATTCATTCATGCCAGTGTGCTCACACTCTCAGTCATACGCACACACTCACACACACTCAAGAGGTGAAACCCCGCAACAACCACACTTTGTGCAGGTCAAGTGTTCAACCAAGGCTGGTGATGTTGGAGCGACCACCGGGGGGTGCTACAATGCGGTGGCCAGATCGACGGGGCATGTTGTCATCAATCTGTGCCCCTTGGAAACAAAGATTAAATTCATATATTTAGATTTAGAATTGCTTAAGTCTACATGAAAGGCTGCGAAATGCATCTTTATAGGAGTCTTCAAAGAAGTGTAAAACTCAGATGAAATAAATGCTTTCTGTTACCTGACAGGCTGAAGTTGGACTGGTGAAGGTTGCGTATCGGTGGTGGCTGGTGAGAGGTGGGTGAGGTTTTGGCCGACGGAGAAGGTGTGATGTATTTGGGTGTAGGAACCACGTCATACACAGGGCCATCATACATCCCGCGAATAACACCCTGTTTGCCCTTCATCTGCACAGAGACACAAACACAAAGTATTAGTGATTCTCCAGACTGCAGTAATATATTTTGTAATATCACCAGCAGATGTGATTTAAGCATGGTAAAACCACTGTATTTTACTTATATTGTTGTTAACTATGGTGCAACGGAGTTTTCAAAACTTGACCTATACTGTAGTTATAGCAATAACTGCCATAATGTTTAGTGGACTAAGAAACTTCACCCAACTTTCTATTGGCATGGGGGTGAATAGATACTGACATTTTTGGTTGAATTTACCCTTTAAGGAGAAAGCCACATATAATTAGTTATCTATGAAACCGTTAGCTTACCTCTGGGCAAAGTCTAGATTTGACATTATTTGACATGATTTACAGTATTGCCATTTGAGATGATGTCTGAGCCTACTTATTTTTTCGGACGCACTGCGTCAACACTGATTCATGCTGGTATTATATAAGGGGAAATCACAAGGCAGGTGCTGTGAGTTTAAACTGATTTGAGATTAATAGTCAGTCAAGTTGAAATTCTTAGAACCTGATTAACACAGATTTTTATGCTCAGCTTCTTCTATGAATAAAATGTACTTTTTTATAAAGGAGGCCCTTCAGAGCCTGATGATTTGTTCTATTCTATAGATGTATTAGTACATTGCAAATGACGTCTGCAGAAATCATGTGCATACTGTACCTGGTTCCTGAACTTAACGCGCTGGTAAGCAAGGTCTGGAAAGTGCTTGCGGGGAATAAATCGACCGGTACCCTGCTGAACCTGCAGCTTGCCTTCCTCATAAACCACCTGACCTTGACTCAACACCAGCGCTGGACCCCCACGGCACTCCAGACCCTCAAAGATGTTGTATTCACCAGCCTGTGTCCAGACGGATTAAAGCACATACAAGACAAAGAATGAGAAAAATGGGTATTAAGCATACAGACAAGAGAGAGCTCTTTTCTTCCCCCCCCTTTCAAACACTGATATCCTACACTGTCTCGCCCCACTGTGCTATTTCAGCAGACATTGTATCAAACGGCTTAATACATGCAGTAAAATGCAGCAGTTGAAAGATGGGGGATGAATAAGTGAGAGGCTCGGGGCATTTACTGTGAATATAGGGGGATGGGGAGAGAGATGGTTGCACGGAATGGGTGTGGGGTGAAGGGGGATTATACCCTAAAGCCAGCACCAGTCCGGATTAGGGTCTTTGAGAGTGGCAGAGCAGACTGAATACAGAATTATCCACCGTCTAATATCCTTCACTTTATTGTGTTGCATTGCTCAAGGCAAATTTCACCTCTGAGGCCATCCTGCTGAGTTTAAATGGATACTTTTGTCTTAAATCTAAAAGGTAAGTTCACATAACAAACAACAGACATTATCTCTCAGGGCAACGATTTTATTTGTCTAGCTTTTGCCATCCCAGTGAAGGAAGTGAATTGATGCTGTGAGCACCATAAACAAACGTTCATTCAACTCCTAAATTGTGTAAAAGTACAATATGCAAGACTTTTTTGTTGGAAATCATTTAAAAATTAACAAAAACTAGACAGTTGTATTTCCTGCGAAAATGCAGAGAGTTCTGACAGCTAAACCCAGTCTGAAAGCATCGCTGAAAATCCTGAAATCATGAAGCTAAAATTGCATTGCTTGAATAGCATAGTATAGTAATTATCAACAGAACTGTTTTGACTCTAAGACACTATCTATGTAGTGTGCTGCAGAGATATCTGCAGCATGCAGATGCTGACCAGCTAGCCCTGGCATGTCCTGGTCCAAAGCAAGCATCTGTGCTGGTGCCGAGCTAACAAGCTAATGGCAGCTACATCCCAGACTCCAATTCTTTAAACATACTGCATAACCTACCTGCTGAATTGAACATTATATCCCAATTTAAAGCACACTTCAGGTTCCTCTTCACCTCCTGAGATCCTCCTCTTGGTTTATATCCTATTTCACACTCCAGCATCTCCCATATGGAACCCTGACTCCTGCAGCTTTGCTCCTGCCACCACTTCTTTATGCACTCCTGCTCCTTCAACCGACGCAGTATGTGCGGATCAGTTTAGTCGTCACAACATCAGCTTAAATACCTTGCATTCCAAGACACTCTATCCATCCTCCCTTTTTCTTTTTCCTATCCCTCTCCCATTTTTCCTTCTGTTCTCACCGACTGCTGGAGTTTGGCACTGATGGTTTTGACGCTGTCAGGGTCCCAGATGACAATGTCAGCGTCAGATCCCACCGCAATCCGGCCTTTACGTGGGTACAGGTTGAAGATTTTTGCAGCATTGGTAGATGTGACTGCCACAAACTGGTTTTCATCCATCTTCCCCATGGCCTTGGGGGGCAGAGAGGTGGCTGTTAAGAGACTAAACTCACAGCTACACACAGAAACACAAAGCTGACATTGCTCACCACGGCCTTGTCCCAGACAAAACCCATTCTCTCCTCCACTCCATTGGTTCCCTCTGGGATCAGGGTGAAGTCATCTTTACCAATTGCTTTCTGGGAGGTGCTGTATGTGCAGTGAGCACTGCCCACCACCTGGAGGTCCCCACTGCATCACGGCAACAAAATGATATGAGATTGTCAGTATATCACACGGCTCACAGGGCTGCAACTTATGATTATGTTTAGTATTTAGTACACTTTTCCAGAGCTCAAACTGACACTTTCTACTTGCTTTTTTTGCCCAACCAATGTTCCTAAACACAGCAAATGTTTGTTTGAAAAATGCCTGAAAAAATTATCAAAATAGTTGGCAGTTAACTTTATTTCAACCAACTAACCAATTAAACAACTAATAATGGAATATCTACTATAAAAGCCATAATTTCCCTGTAAAGTTTTGAAGTGCCTTGAATTCTGAAATACGTGCAGCTCAAAGGAGATTTGGCTGCTTAAAAAAACAAACACTTAAAGACCACATTCACTTTCGCGCAACCATTAAAAAGATAAAGACATACATTTTCTACTATTAGCCACCAGGTGTCTTCATTGAGCATGTGAGCTAAAGTACAAGTCATGTCGTGGCCAGAGGGCAGAATAACCAGCCAGCTATACCAGTCAGAATGGTGCAACGCAGCTGCAATACCAGCGCCTAAAGCACTAACAGCATCACATTACAAAGATCCACTGCATTACCAAAAAGTGATCAATATTTAAACTCATTTTACACCTGAATATATAAGACACCGAATTTGACATCACAAAGAGCTAATTTTTTATCAAAGTCCTTTGATTCATTTGTTAATTACAGTGATTACTCCATGATAGTGAGTCATGGGATCTTAGCCCCGATGCCATGAGAGTGCTCATTATGGAGATAATGGGCCACATAGAAATGTGAGGAAACGTGTTGTTCTTTTGTTCGAATCTCTGTGTAAAAGGAGCCTAAAATACACCCTGCCGCCTCAGCAGAGGCTCAAACCTAACAGCAGTATCACACCACCGGTGTGACAGCACAGACCCGCCCTGACAAGCTGGTGTTGCAGACGAAAAGCGAAGAGGAGGATGGGAGGAGTGAGGAGGAAGAGGAGCACGAAGGCAGTCGGTAGCCAAGGCAACAGATGAAGGATTCTAGTTCCTGTGCTATTTATGGAATCGGGGACAGTCAAAAGTGTACAGCAGGTTGTTCTGTGCATTGTGTGTGTGTGTGTGTGTGTGTGTGTGTGCGCGCGTGTGTGTGTGTGTGTGTGTGTGTGTGTGTGTGTGTGTGTGTGTGTGTGAAGTGAATGATGCTTAACAATGAATTACAACTTACTGTTATTGATGTATTTCAACACTTTACACTCATACATACAACTTCATAATGTCTCAATCTGTTTATCACTGAAGCTGCTCTGACATTGTGCATTACACAAGCAGCTGTTTGTGGAATGAATACCAAACTTATATCTGAGGGCAAACAGTCAGAGTCAGATCCTGGTGCTTTTCTCCTTTGGTGTCATCAGGCTGATTTGCATTTCACTTTCTGCAGAGGTTACAGCTAAATTAAGCCCTCTGTCTCCCCTCACTCTGCATTAATGAGAAAAGTTTTCACATATCCCAGTGTTCAACATACTGCAGGCTTCTCAGAGGATTATCACCACATGCTGTACAACTTTGCAGCCTTGCATTAACCCTTACTCTATTTAAAATATGAAGACTAGTGACTGGGTTCCCTGGGGACTCCCAGTAAAGGAACAACCGTCATTGCAAAATATCAGCTCATTAGTAGTTCTGTGATGAATGTCATATGGAAAAAAGATAATTATTATTAATTTAAGAAACTAAAATACAATGGAAAGCTTTTACTCCAAATACAATCCATATTAGCGCTAAGCTTATTTGATTCTGGTATCATTTAGCCTAGTTCTCAGTTAATATTATAGTATATTGATTGATGTTTGTCATATCTTTACAAAGCGAAACTAACATCTCACATTTTGGCCCTTATATGAAATAAGGCCACAGCCATTCAAACTTCAACTCTCTGCTGCTTCTGGGTCTGTTTAGATTTAAGACGTACCAAGCCAGCAGTGTGTGGAGGTGGTCAGGAGTCGTAGGGTCGGGACTCAGAGGCGGAGAGGTCACATAAGCGGCCGCTTTGGCCCAGTTCTTGCTCCAGTAGTGGGAGCCGTCAGTGGCCAGGCTGGCTGTGATCGCTTCCCCGAAAACTAGAGAGCCTGGATGAGAAAGACAGAAGAGAAGAGTCGTTTCATAGAGAATCTGACATATGAACCGATCGAGAGCCTGCTGGGTAATAGAAATGCAGTTAAGAGAAAGAGAGGCTGACCTTTCCTGCGGGCCTGTGTGATGGTGTCAGCTGCGCTCTTACTCATCACCTTGGTGATGTAGATGGGACAGTTCACACGGTTGCCAAGGGTGATGGCGCGGAACACCGCCTCAGCCTCCAGCTGCGTTTACAGGAAGTAAAGAAAACATTACAACCTATGGATGGATGGATGGATGGATGGATGGAGTGGATAACGGGATATGCATAAATGATATCACCTCTTCAGGACGACTCAGAGGATGGCCCTCAGGTCCGGTGATTCCCATTCCAAGGATTTTGCTCTGCTCCTAAAACACCAATGAAAAGAATTATCTTCATACCCGCTACAATAACTGACAGCCTTTACATACATTACTTGTCAAATCGTGTTTCACATGATTCATGTTTTAATGCCTTCGTTGGTGTCTCATGGGCGTTAAATGAGGATTTTAACGGTCTGTCATGCTATCAAAGAAAATGAAGTGCTCATTGTAATCCTAGAATGGCAAGTTGTTGTGCTCCTGACAGCGCTGTCTGGAGATCAGCGAAATCTGGATGGAAACCAGACCCCAACCCCCTTTCTGTTTTATTACATATATAATTTATTTCCATTCATTGTTTTTTTTTTCTCCCCTCAATGAGACTGGAGCTTCTAAAGGTATTTCATCATCCATCTCCTCATTTCTATCACAGCTAGGATAACAAGTATGTCATTATCATTCATCAGCGCCCCCATTATCATTCATTACCCTCATTAATCTTCAAATACATTGTGGTTTTGTGCCATAATTTGTCCCCTCGATAAGGAGCCCCATCTCCAAGACCACGACTACCACTTTTCTTCACTGCTGTCAGCATTATCAGCACCTTTCCCCCTGGCCATCTTAATCAGTGTTACATCACCATCATTACTTTAATAATGGTCAACAGCAGTGGTGGCCGATGATAAATGTGTCACACCCAACATCAGCAGAGGCAAGAGCAGCATTAATCCTCTCTCCCCCTCTCTCTTTGGCTTTCTCTGAGAGCCGGGGAGTTATGTAACGAGAACATCTCTGCAGTGGAGGTTGCAGGGGAATATAAAGGTAATGGATTGGTTGAGATTTGGCTCAGCCATCATATATTGTTTGTTATTTCACCAACGATTTATTCTGGTGTTTTTTTGTGTTATTTCTTCTTTTAAATCCTGATTAGCAGAGCTTGAGTACTTCTACCATGTATTTCTATTGTTTGTGTCAAGACGGATACCTTGTCCGCAAATCAGATCTGCCTTCGGGCACAGACAAAGAAACTTGAACCTGAGCCTGTAAACCGCTGTGTGTGGAAGCTGAGTAAAGGCTCCGTCAGGTTGTGACGGTGTCACGAGATGTATATGGGATGCCAGTTGCCTACCGAGAGACAGAAATAGAGGCGGCTACGTAGCACTTACCTGAGCGATCAGGTCTCCGTTTTCAGCATGAACTAACACCACAGCACCCAGCTGCTTCAGGAAGGAGAAAGCCTCGTACAGCTGAGGAAGTGGAAAGAACAATGTGTGGATAAATAGTGACAGGAAAGGGCAGAAAGTCATACACTTGGATACCAAATTAGTCATTTGAGTGTTTGTGCTATAATACCTCAGAGTCCGACATCTGGTACAGGTCCTTATATGCCATGTACACTTGGAAGGAGTTGATACCTAACGGCAGTAGAAACGATGAATGTACTCAAGAAGGTAATAAAGGGGATCTCAGTGGCAAGGACTACAAAGACAAACTGTGTGGATGTTGCCAAAATAATGTATCATGAAATGCAGTTGATAAAGTTGTGATGAAATACAGAAGCTGATGTACAGCCTTGTCTGCAGAGCGTGTTTATGTCTAACATCTTAGCCAAGACTTACAACTCTTCACCGAGACAGCTGCCTTGGCTCGGTCACTGCATTATGTTGTAGCTCCCCCAAAAGAAAAGTGATTTTTTACTTAAAACAGATTACAAGCGAGAATTTATACACTGCCACCATGACAGCGCTGTGATGAGGACAATGGATTTCCGCTGTGACTTCACTGTAAGAGGATTCAACGCTGGGCCAAATTGTTCCTAACTCTGTCCCTATTGTTCTTGTGAAATGTGTCCAAAGTAGGGATGAACATGAAGAACTGCAGTAATGACCACAGCTCTAAAGTACGGTGGAATAGTACTAGATGTACCTTTCTCCTGCACTAGCAGCTCCAGCTCATCTTTAACAGACTCGTTCCACTGAGGGATGTCCACGTGGAGGGAGTAATCGCAGCACGCTTTCTTGTCTGCGGCCTCCTGCCAGTGCTCGAACGCCTCCAGAAGACTGTCCCCAGGCTGGGGGCTCACATGGTCAACTGAGAGATGGGAGAGGTCAAAGGTTAAAGAGTTCAGCCAATATTTTATTCGACAGCCTGTAGGAGGTATCCACACTCACTGATCATGGTGGTGCCCCCGGCAAGCGCAGCCTTGGTGCCCTGGAGGAAATCATCAACAGGCTGTGTGCCCAGGAAAGGCTTCATCAAGCAGGTGTTGACATCTATCCCCCCTGGTATCACCATGCGGCCATTAGCCTCGATCACCTTGACCCCTCCAGGTACAACCAGATTCTCCCCCACCTGCCTGCCAAGGATAATGTGCATGTGGAAACAAGAGTGTGGGAGGAGAACGGGACCAATGGAAAAATTTAAATAAATGGGTGTGAAAGTGAAAGTGGGATCATCATCGAAGGCAGATCTACATCTTTATGCGTCTTCCGACATAATGTCCTGCTTATATACGCACTTGATGAGCCCATCCTCGATGTAGACGTCTGCATAGAGAGACTGGTCGTCGTTGACCACCCGCCCTCCTTTGATCAACAGCCTTTCACTCTGCAGGGGAGAGGCAGGGAGGGAGAGAGAGAGAGGGAGAGAGGGGGTCGAATTCAGTCATGCTATTTTGACATATTGCACAATCAGTTATATAATGCCCGACTTTACAGCCATATAACCACACAGTGCAGTCGATGAGGGTTGGCAAGAAATGCACGGCTACGCAAGTGCCGTGCATGGGGTGGGGTCTCACATAACATCAGTGCAGTTATTAATTACATGTATAACGTGTTTATAAGTGCTGATCATTTAAAAGAAGGCTTTTAAACCACGTCTCCCTCAGACTGCCATGTCTCTGTCCACACCCTCCACCACCAGGCAGGGTGCCTGGCAACAGCATTAGGAAGATGTTATGTCTCCATGGCAACCAGTGATCAACCCATGGTGCGAGATGACGGCAGCTGACAGCCCCGCTGGATCCTCAGCATCTTTAGGCAGTAAGGGTGTCTCACAAAAAAGGGCAAATGTGAATGCAGCCTGACGCGTGTCTCCGTTAAAGGAATTAGACGCTGGGTTGTGTCAACTGTCTCTTTACAGGACGCGTGTGCGAGCTGAGAGGGGGACGCCTCTGTGCACGGATCCCGCCTCATCACCACCTTTGTGTAGTTTTGTGCGTGCCATTGTTTCCAGGTTCGACCGTCACGTCAACCGAGTTAATCCCTTCGACAGGCCGGCGGGATTACATAACACTGAGAAAACGCGCTGGATTTGACACACACATTGGCGATTGTCACCTCTCTGGTTTGGGATTCCTGCTAGAAAACAGTAGAAAGGCCTTCTGCTCTTTGCCGCCTCGCTAAGAATTTAATCCCCTCTCTGCCGGCACTGGCAGCGGGGATTTGCATACACGCGTAGAGCTTCTCGGCGGGCCAGGCCGGGTCGCTTACCGTCAGATGGGGGATGCTGTTCCTCCCCTGGTGCCCGGTCCCAGACATGCTCTCTGCCCCCGGGT
>OMLP01017008.1:0-43710 GCA_900302685.1 Spondyliosoma cantharus
ACACCACTTAAAACTGTGTTTAGCGTACAAACAAAATATCAATCTTTGTGGAAATGGCGCACGTGCACAAGTTTTGTTTCCACTTCTACAATTATTGTAGAATTATTATGGATATTATGAATATTATGTATTATGGATTTAGAAACACCTTTAAAAGTCTGTTTGCTGAACTGACTGTGTCGCATGAGCTAGACTCTCCCACAGCACCAGAACAGCTGACATTACACATGACCGTTATGCCTTTGGTTATTATAGTGTCTGTACATGTAGCTGTGAACCATCATCATGGTAACATCTCACTTATTATTATCAAATGTCAGAAGTTTGATCAATGAATAATCTATAGAGCTTGTATTAAAACAATGTGCATCCTCATTCAGAATCAAATTAAAACATCATTAACAAGTAAGTAAAAATAAAAAGAATTATGATCAAATTCGCTCATAATAATTTAAAATCAAGTTCATAAATGTTGTACGGAGGTATGCACATTCTTCCTTTATAAATTTGACAGTTTATCTGGGAAAAGGCATACTTGTGTTTTTTGCGCGTACACATCATTTATACATCCAGCCCCAGGTGATGCTCTTCTTCTGTGGTACCTACATTTAGCAGCACTCCAATCGGGTGACGCCCACAGATGGTGTTGCGGTACTTCTTCAAGTAGTTGGTGAAAGACATGGGATCCAGCTGTTCTATAATGCCCATCCCCTTTACAAGCAGAGAAGCATAATGTCAGAAAACTTTTATGTGCTCTTGTGTCTTCACATGTTTTTCAAAGTATCCTTAAAGCAAAGACTATTGATTTTTACAGATAGCGTTTTTTTTAACATCAACACTTCTGTTTCTGACTTGCTCTTCCATGCCATAATATGTATGACGGGGCTAATTACTTCTGCTGCTTCTACTAAGGTTTGATGTATGCTCTATTATTTTGTTTATTATATCTGCTTTTGTTTATTTTCTTATTTTCTTAAAATAGCAGTAACTCCTGAATGCTGTCTGTTCAAGAAAACAAGCTACATGGTCACGGGGGAAAAAAAGGAAAATCTATATCACTATCCTCTCTGCCCTGCTGTACTTTAACTTCCTGAGGCATTGTGTATTTTTGGCGAGTACATAAAAGATTCACATTAAGAGCACTTGAGGTACTCAGGGTATAATTTGTATACGTATCATGGGTCCGGCTCATTGTGACATGAATATTTATTTAATATGTGCTTAATTTCCTTAACAGCTGGTGATGTGGCTGATGATCATTAAAAACTTCTTCTTCACACATCTTTCTCCGCAGTTGAACTCACATCAGATCAAATATATCTGGTGAATATATTTAGTTACCATTTTATCAAGATGCTCAATAGACCTGTAGATCTCCCCTTGAGATTCATCATAGTATGTGTAGCGGAAACGTTGACCTTAAACAGACAAATGTACATCAGTAAAAGCTGCACACAGTCATGGCACAGTAATGATGGTTGGTTCAAATTATCCTCACATCATAAGCATTACTCCTAACGGCAGAATGTCATTTTCATTGATTTTATTTGTCTGTGCCTACCCCAGTGGCAGAAGTCAGATGAGATAATGAAAAGGTTGGAAGGGTCCGCCAGGTACTTGCTGAGCAGCTTCCCGTATTCCTGTTCCTTCGACTCACTCAGGGCTCCCACCAGCACAGGGACGATGCTAAACTCGTCCTTGTGGCTGCAACATCACATCACTGAATTAACAACTTGAATTTAATTACTGCACCTCATCATCATAAGTCTGCACAATGGGCATGGATGGAAATAACATTGGCATTAATTGTGTCTTATTGTGCGTCTGTCAGTGAAAACTAATGCCTTTGACTTCTACCAACCTAACAGAAGGCAATATCAATAATGATTATAACACACATTCCATGTGTCCCCGCACCAGTGACCCTGGTATTCAGAATGTATAGAAAGGCAATGAAAAGAATGAACAAAACTTAAGTAGTTCTCACACTGTCTCCTGATTTTGGCAAGATTTTGGCTCCCAGTGATTTGTTTCACCACTAGCAGCAGTGAGGCTGAAACTAAGGATTATTTTCATGAATGATTAATCTTCTGATTATTTCCACAATGATCATTTAATCTATGAAATGTCAAAACATTGTACAAAATAATCACCATTTCCCAGACCCCAATGTGACTTGTGACAATGTGACATAATTTGAGAAAACTAGCAGCAAATCGATAAAGCTGGAACCAGCAAATGTTTGACATTGATCTATCAAGTTTTAAAATAGTCAGAAATTAATTTTTCGACCAGAGAGAAGATCGCTCTCAAATACAATACTAGGTCTGAATCCAAATGTCCAAACGTGTGGACTTCAGTCTGCACATACTGTGAATAGTTTACCGTCATCATGTCCAGTCTGAGGGCATAAAAGAGACCTCTGATTACCTCTACAACCTTCACTTCTACATATTGTGGTCATCATGATCTGGCTGAATATCATTTCTTGACTACAAGACTCTAGTAGCGTTTTAATAAAGTAATTGTTGTTTTGCTTCTTTGTATTGTTCTTTTTGTTTTTTCAGTCAGCAATTGGAAAAACTGCAATGTCACGTCTGTACTGAAATTAGTTATGGGAGAAAGTAATCTTGGGGCCCTTGTCAAATGGATGGATTGTGGGTTTGGACAGCCCTCAGCACTTACAGACCTTCAGGGAATGTGCCCACAAAGTTCTCATGACTGCAAGATCTGTGGAGTCCAGACATTTGGAAGTACCCTGAATGTAAACATAACTGTAATTTGTGTCGAAGAAAACTCCACTGGGCACATTTAAAAAAAAATTCTGTGAGGACGATGCCTCTGAAAGTGTACAGGGTTGACTCTTTAGTTCAATGATTGCCACTCCTACGTGTATTACCTCTCCATGGCTTTAGCAGTGTAAGGCAAGTGCATTTCAATACTGTGCTCATCTTCATCTGTCTGCAGACTCATCCGCTCAAACAACCCAGTTTTCCAGAGGTCAGCATAAACTGTAAAACAGAGGTGAGATTCACTTCATTTTCTGAATGTTACCATGTCCATGTCTACAGATTAGGTCACCTTTGAAGCTGTACATTCATTTATATTGGGAATCTAGCTGAACAAGACCTCATCGTTGAGAAAGCCTTTATCTAAAGAGTCAGGGAACTGTCTGGCCCCTGGAGGATGATTAAAAGTGTATCACCTCCCAAGACTGCTTAAGGTCGCCGTGTTGGAGCTCTACTCAGCTAGACTATATAACAATCATTATGAAGATGGGTTAAACATAGCTCTGTGCCCTTTACGCAACTTTTTTTTTAAGTGCAATGATCAAGAGTGACTGAGAAAAAGGTGTTTGTCTCATTCAGTTTTTGGCATTAAAAATGCACTACTTTCTACAGTTAACCCTGTAACTGCTACAGTAATCCCTCAGATAACCCTTAAATACCCTAAATAATTAACCAGTCAGCATTTGTTAACGTGTTAGATCAAGCCTCTAACACACACACACAGAAAAAAGGTAATAAATTGCAACATCATGAGTGAAAAAGGTGAATACCCTTCTGGTCGATTCTCAGATCATAGAGAGGTGTTCTATAGATTTCTGCAGTTGACAGGGCACAGCGGGAGAGGGGCACATGATGTGAAGGTCCCAGGATGAACACCCTACGACTGAAGAGCAACAGAGCATCGTCTCACTCACTCTGTTCACAAAAGGCTATGATCTAAACTAATCTTTGTACACTCTCTGGGGGGAAATGAAGATAAGACACAGTCTGACAAAGCATTTTCCAGAATAGACATGGAATACTGAATTACTTACGTAACAGAGGGATCAACCTGCTTGTAGGCATGTGCTGCACAAGCACCACAGTAGGTATAGCCAGCATGCCTGCAAGCAAAAGCATGTCATATTAGAATCACATTGCATCACAGATACCTTTGATATGGTCAGATTGTTGACGGGTGCTTACGGCGCTATGATGGCTCTAGCAGGTCTGATCGTGGACTGTGCTTTGGACAGCCAGTCTTCTAGCTGTGCATTCAGCTGGGATCCTGAAAGAGTAAAAAACAAAAGAAAATGATCTCAGATCACTGGATTAAGGGGAAGCTGTGACTCCTAATGCTCTATCTATGCTTCCTTACATGACTAAGAATGACACAGCAGGTCAGCACTAACAAATAACAGTAAAAAAATGAATTATCTGTCTGATCATCAATACAAATACCATATTGGATTGGAAAAACACATCAAAAATCACAAAGTGCAATGTGTTTATACCAATATGTCACTACCACAATGCCCAAGAAGGTTTGAAGTCCAAGTGGTTAATATAGCTTTGTAGATGAGGAGTTAGTATAAGCGAGAAATGGAGATAAACTAGAATGAGATTCAACATAACCACCCAATATTTTATTCCTGGTGACAGCTACTACAGCTCCTAGTATTTAACAAGATGAGCCTTTCAGTTAAGTAGTCATTATGTCAGTCTAGAGCCAACCCTATGTGTTAACAATAAGATCAATTTTAAATAAACAAGCTAATTGTGCCTGCAATGGTAAGCAAATATGCTACCAGTCATTATTTTTACATCTGTCCAGAGGTGCTGACATCAAGTCAACATCAATCAAACACATCTTACTGACATACATGAATTACTCTGCAGGAAAAACAAACAAAAGGTGTAATTTATTTTGTGGAAAAACAAACAAACAAAGGAATCGGGACAGATTGACGTTAGCTTCACATACAGCTCATGAACATATTCTCGTTGGTGTTCCAGTCTCGTTTAACTACTGTATCGTGATGTGTTCTGTCGGAAATGGTTAGTGCTAACAATGCAGTAGGGCCAGCTTAAAAGGGACAGACAGACAGACAGACAGACAGTTGGACAGACAGACGGGCTTGCTGGGTTTAAGAACAACAAACTAGCAGTTAGCTGGTGTAATGGGGGAAGGGGTGCAACATGAACCTTCAATTTTCTGCCCTGCCCAGTCCTTTGTCTCATGGCACAGAGTATCATTATGTTATTCAGCAAGTTAGGGTTGGGGAACAACACGACAACAACAATACTAGCGATTTATGTGTAAATAGTTGCTGCCAGGTTGTTCAGGAAAAATGTCTGGTCTAGCCCCAAGATAGCAGCTAGGCCAGGAAGTTCAGCAATAATAGCCAAGTTAGCGATTGTTAAATTGATAGCTCTGATATCTCGTTGGAAAATGCTGAGAAGCAGATGTCAGTTTGTTCTGAAACATTTCCCTCGACCAGCCGAGCTGGAAGTGCTGAATAAGCTCGAACCAGCCATGCACCAAATGGGATAACAGAGATGGGGGGGGGGGGTCAATAAAAGCTAAATGTTAGCTCAGGCTTAGCCGACTTTTCATCAGCTGGATTCTCGTCAACGTTACAACACTAACGTTAGCTGTCACCGTCTGCTATGACAATGTATGCATTCGACAGTTTCCGATATCACTATAAAGACGGTTTGAAAACGAACAGCAAACATATACAATAAAACACAGCCATGAGGTGGAAAAAAACAACAGCCAGCTAGCATACATTGTGCTAACACAGACGGGGCTCTGTTGACAGTTACCCGAGGCAGAGTACCAGCTCCCGGCGTGACTTGCTTCTCTGCACACCACTCGGTTCGACATTTTGGATCCCAAGCTGCCTATCTTGGTTTGCTTAGCTCTTGTCAGGCGAAAAAAGTGAATTTGCAGAAGCCGGTGTCAGCTAGCTCAGAGAAGTAACAACGCCTGCTTAGCTGTCTTGCTTGTAAAGACAAAGGGCAGCTCGACTGGAGAGACAGCTGGGCTAGCTAGGTAGCTAACAAGCTCAGTGTTCCGTCAGCTGGACGTTGTGTTGCTACCGGTTAATAAGTTAGCCGGGGAAAGCAGCTAACGTCAGTTTAATAGTCAGTCCGGTGGCTGCAATGTCATGCAAATTAGGAAAGGCACAAAATACAAAATATTTTTAATGTGCCAATATTTAACTGTCAGACGGGAAATAACAAGCACAGAGTTGTCAGAATCGAGTCGAAGGATTACTGATGTGTCGGTAGAGCCAGGTAGGGGGCGTTTCTGAAGTGGGCTCTCATCGTGACGTCAAAGCCTTCTCATTGGTTGCTTGATCAGCCAGCGTGAAGTGATTCGTTAAAAAACCCAGGAAGGCGTAGCCGTTCATGAGATGATTGTTTGATTATGAAATTACATTGCCCGTCAGGTGAGCGGGTACAGTGTGACAGATGAAGCAGGACTATGAGGGGAAAGGTACTGTCTGCTATTATCTTAAAGGGATAAGAAAATAATTTACTGTTGAATAACGAGGCTCTACTTTAGTGTTTCATTCACATATTTAAACTGAACCAAACCCGTGTTTTCTGCATTCCAATGAAACAACTGCTGAATATGCAAAATCCCCTCCTAGGTTTTTCTGAGAACACATTTGTTAGGGCTTTTCACACTGTACATTCTTAGCCCAGGGCTATCCTTAGACCTAGGCTAAAGATGTTCCTGGGTTATCATAATAATGATAATAGTAGACTGGATTTGTATGGTGCTTTTCAAGACACCCAAAGTGCCTGACAGGATTCCAGGTTCCATTCATTCACACACAGTCATACCGGTGGTGGTAAACTACGATAGTAGCCACAGCTGTCCTGGGGCAGACTGACAGAAGCGTGGCTGCCGACCACCACCTCAAACATACAGCAGTCATACACAATCACACACCTAACAAAGTTACAGTCATTCAAACATATTACAATCCACATAGACTTCACAAAATATACCATGATCCCTTTCCAAAGTGCCAGAGCTGAGAACATTCTATGGTGATCCACTTGATATGCTCTGGAAATGCAGTTTTGGAAATCCATATCTGGAATAACTTTTTAAAAAAAGACAAAATCTCATCTGAGCCTATGGATCTGGATTTTGGGAGACAGACTTAATGTGTGCTTTAATAAGAAATATTTCATTATACACATAATACAGGCACAGCTGGAAAAAAAGTTTTATCTAGAAACTGGAAATCAGGACTTCCCTCTTCAGATGCAATTGTTAAAGGAAATACCATCTACCCGAAAAGATCTCGTTTAGTGTTTAGGAGGAAATCAGACCTCATCTCACTATCATAAAGACTCCCAATATTTTCGTATATAAAGCTTTTGACTTTTAAATGTAACAGTGGCACCGGTTTGTTGGCAGCTTTTCTACAAAGTGTACACTTAGTGCAGATATGTGGGAATACACCAGAAGTTAACATGGTAAGCAAAGATTAATTAGGCCTTTAAGCTTCATGTTCAAGTCAGTTTTGTGGAATTGCAGAATGTGATTTTTTTAATGCAATTTTTCTACCTCAGGTGGCATCTCCTGGCTGTCGAATAATGAACACGCTGGTCCTGAAATGCCTCCCAATGACCCTGTTCCCCCTGTTGATGTGGATGCTCTTCAGGGGGCTGAGCTTGAGGTAATAGAGAAGGTGTGAGAGAGGATGGGCACGCTGGCAAAGAAAGAGAGGGATGCTTAAATCCCAATGATTTAGTCCAGCAGGTCTCACCACCCCACTATGGGCTGGAGTGGACACGACAAGGTCATGCAGCTCGTGAATTCTGAATTCTACCTTGCTCTCTTCCCTGTCCCCTATGCTTGTTGACTATATTGTGCCTTTTGCTCTGCCGCATCCCCTTCCTGATGCTCATCCATATTGTTGAGGACCATTCAGGAGAGATGAAGAAGACTCAGAGACACAAATGACTTAAGTTTAAAGTAGTTTATACAAACTTGCAAGGAGGAGCACAATAAATCTATAAATAAGTCTAAATGCTTACACTGAATTAACCTGAGGTTTCACTTCATATTGTTCTGGAGTGGCATTAAAAAAAATACTGTGCCTGACATAATTATTCGTATGATAACATGTTTCTAACGTCGTTTGATCGACTTTTATGCAGAAAAAAGGGATTTGACGTGTAGAAAATATGCTTTTATTGTGACGGTTGAACCGGAAGCCGTTTTGGTTTTGACAGCGGAGCGGAACGCGAGGGCGGGGACTGTTATCCAGAGTACACACGGGAAAGCGGAAGTTATCGGTGGTGGAGATGTCTGTGTTGTGATGAGACTCCCACATTTTACTATTACCTATGTGGCCGAAAATTCGTTTTACAGACCACATGTTTGAGATTGAGCCGGTTATAAATGCGATTTAAATGCTACATTTGACCGTGTGCTCTTCAAGAAGTGGCTAACTCCGAGTTACAACTGACAACAAGGAGACAGACGTGACAGTCATGTCGGCTAAAATGAACGCAGGCAGGAGCAAAGACAACGGTGAAGTTATTAAAAACTACCACAAGCAGGCGTTTGAGTATATATCGAAGGCATTAAGGATCGATGAAGAAGATACAGGTTTGTTTGTTGTGTTTAGGAGTTGCTAGCCAATGTACTGTAGCATGTGACTGTCAGCTTTAATAACAAACACCCTCTCCTCTCCTCTGTGCGATGACAGGAGACAAGGAGCAGGCTGTCCAGTGGTACAAGAAAGGGATTGCTGAGCTTGAAAGGGGAATAGCTGTAGAGCTCACGGGACAAGGTAATATGCAAACATACGTCCAGATGTAGCCCACAGGGTGTGCCCTGTTCACATGATTGATCCATATACTCCATGTTGTGTGTGCAGGGGATCAGTATGACCGAGCCAAGAGACTTCAGGATAAAATGGTCAGCAATCTCACCATGGCAAGAGATAGGCTTTCTCTTTTAGGTAAGTGGCGTCTAGTCTGCTGGTTTTAACAGACAATATTGTGTGATCTAAGCTGATGCTGTAGAACAATACTGCTCTTGTTTCACAGAGGCGACACTGGCATCTAAGAGGCGCAGTGATCCCAAGAGCAGCCCGACTCATGTGCTTCCGCAACCAAAGCCTGTGCCTAAAAGTCAGCCTGCAGCGCGAGGGGTGTCCACCAACATCAGGCCCTCCACTGCTGTCAGACCCCCATCGAGACCCGCTGATACAAAGGTGACTTCTTGATTAGATTTAGTTGTCCAGTTGATCTTTTATTCTTGATGAAGTGTGTAATGCTTTCTGGATATTTTCTCTCCTGTGAAGGTGGCCCCACGGGCGGGGAAAGCTCAAAATGGGAGACCTGCAGCTGTGAAACAGCCCCCAAAGAGGGACATGAAAAACTTCAAGAACGTGGACAGCAAGCTGGCCAACGTGATTCTGAATGAAATTGTTGACAGGTATTTAAAAGTAACTAAAACTTGTACAAAACAGTGCTGCTAGAATACTAACTGAATCTAGAAAATGTAATCAGAATACCCCTGTCCTTCTTTCACTACATTGGCTCCCTGTACGTGCTATATCTGACCACAAGATTTACTTGTAGAATATTACACAGACTTGCACCACCTAGTTTCTCCTCATGTGCTTTCTCTTAGCAAGACTCTCTTCCAATCATCTTCCAACCCAAATCTGAGAGGCTAGCTCAGTCGACTCTTTCAAAAGTAAACTTAAAACACATCCTTTTGCATCAGCCTTCAGCTTCACTTGGTCTGCCCTCAACATTAAACTTCAGTCTATGTAGATTTAGGTTTACTGTATGTTGTGTATTGTACTGTAGTTAAAGTCGCTGTCTGTGTTCACCGCAGTGGAGCGTCTGTATCCTTTGAAGACATTGCAGGACAGACACTGGCCAAGCAAGCACTCCAAGAGATTGTCATCCTTCCTGCCATAAGACCAGAGGTGATCACTTATGAACATTTTGTCTCTGCTCACTCTGTCTTCTGCTTTTTCGGATTTACATTGAACACTTCCCCATATTTTGTTGTCCAGCTCTTCACTGGCCTCAGAGCTCCGGCACGTGGCTTGCTTTTATTTGGACCACCTGGAAATGGGAAAACAATGCTGGTGAGTGAAGTGTTCTGTCCAACAGATTCGTTCAGATTTGCATTCAGTGCTTGATAAGTCTTCAGTATCATCAGTGTCATCACAGCCTTTACTTCCTCTCTCAAGGCCAAAGCAGTCGCAGCAGAGTCAAATGCCACATTCTTCAACATCAGCGCTGCTAGTTTGACCTCTAAATATGTAAGAAAAAACCTTTAGTGCTATTATTTTTCTGGAGTAGCTCCAAACAGTACACTAAATTTAGTGTAACCTTTCTTTTCTTCACCATCCCAGGTGGGAGAGGGCGAGAAGCTTGTACGAGCCCTGTTTGCAGTTGCCAGAGAATTACAGCCCTCTGTCATCTTTATAGGTTGGTATTACTCAATTATTAATGGGCCAAATGTACCCTGAACAGCAAGTTTTATACCTCCAAAAAATTCTCATTTTGTTCTTATTTCACATTCAGATGAGGTTGACAGCTTGCTGTGTGAAAGGAGGGAGGGGGAACATGATGCCTCTCGCCGATTAAAAACCGAGTTCCTCATCGAGTTTGACGGGGTAAGAGCAGCAGCAGCCGCAGCTGTCACTCTGTGGCCTCTGAAATTCAATCGTGAAGCAGCTTCAGTGTTTGAGTCACTGTTGCCTCCCTGGTGTTATTTTCACAGCAGTGCTTCTTTGTTTCAGGTGCAGTCAGGAGGGGATGACAGGGTGCTTGTAATGGGTGCGACCAACCGGCCTCAGGAGCTCGATGAAGCAGTACTGAGGTACACGATACAGCTCCACATGCCGCACAATGATTTTCTCTTCTTGCACAAGCTCACTAAAACTCTTCTGTTGCGTTATTCTTACAGACGCTTTGCTAAAAGGGTGTATGTGGCGTTGCCAGATGCAGAGGTATTTATCGTGGAATCATTATTGTAGCTCATTACTATGATCAGGGAAATTGTTAGCTTTTTCAAGATTATTTAGTCACACAATGTAACTCTCGTCCATCCAGACAAGATTCACTCTGCTGAAAAATCTTTTGGAAAAGCAAGGGAATCCACTGAGCAAAAATGAGCTGTCCTCGCTTGCTAAGTAAGTATTTCCACAGCGTATTATTTTTCAACTTTTGTGTGCACTTGAGTTAATTCTTGGTTTTTCAACTTGACAGAGTGACTGCAGGATATTCAGGAAGTGATCTCATGTCGTTAGCCAAAGATGCAGCACTCGGGCCGATCAGAGGTAAGACGACTTTCTCACATTATCCTGTAGTTTGTGTATCTTTTAACCGCCAGCATGAGCTAAACTGGCTTCTTTCATCATGTGAAAATTCTCCCTGACACAGAGTTGGGACCAGACCAAGTCCGAAGTATGGCTGCTAGTGAGGTAATGCTGTTGAAGTACTCCTAATACCAGATATATAATTCATTTATTCTTAAAAAGTCTTGAAATGCCTTGAATTCACTTCAGTGAATATAAGGCCTTAGGAGTCATTACTATAACATTTTTGGGACATCTTTGGTTGCTACAAACATTTAATCAGATTTGACTTATGGGCCATTCCATGCCAGCTCACCCAGGCCTTCAAGTTCCTGTCACAAATTTTCTTGACACAATTCATGTTAAAACTTATTTTGTCAATTTATTTGAACCTGCAGAATCATATAGCTGTAATCAAATTTTTCCAAAAGTTTGGCCCTCACAGCTTAATTTAATAATTCTTGTGATTCCAAATCTACAGCTAAGGTTCCCATGAGTTTGATAGAAGTACACAGAACAGGGCATGACATGAACTGGGAATCGTTCTGGATTCTGCGTGAGTTGGCATGAAATGACCCTTACCCATGTTTTCATTTCTTTTTGTCTGTCTTTAACTTTACACTTTGTGCTTATTAATATAACTCGGCTTAAGAACAATATTCCTACATAAAAAAACAACTCCTACACTGGACGCCACATACATACACCAATCAGTCACAACATTAAAGCCACTAACCGATGAAGAACACTGATCATCTAGTACAGTGCAATGTTCTCCTGTGATACCATGGGTCCTGGCATTCATGTGGATGCCACTTAACATGCACCACCCACCCAAATACCGTTGTACACCAAGTATACAAGTGATGGCAGGATCCATGCAGTCCTCACCTTCCAAATCCACAGAACACAAATGATCCACTGCCAACATCCCAATGCCAGACACCACAGGATACCGCCGGGAGTCTTATGTCCTTTCCATGATGGATCGGAGCTGATCTCGCGGCACAAGATTAACTTGCAGTATATAAAGCAGGGTGGTTTTAATCTTGTGGCAGATCAGCGTATGCTACATACTTTAAGACTTACCTACAGTGCTAGAATGAATAAAAGATGACTCGTCCAAAAATCAGCCTTAAATTTGGTTACATTTTGATTA
Source organism: Spondyliosoma cantharus (assembly GCA_900302685.1). NCBI lineage: Eukaryota > Metazoa > Chordata > Actinopteri > Spariformes > Sparidae > Spondyliosoma > Spondyliosoma cantharus. The sequence continues at coordinate 12,291 of OMLP01017008.1, forward strand.
AAAATGATCATGAACAGTTTTTTTGTCTGATACCTGTAGAGACCATCCTTACCTACCATTATGTACCAGTATTTATCTGTATAGTTATGATCTTCTGTCTGTATTCACAGATGCGTAACATCAAGATGAAAGACTTTGAGGAATCCCTGAAGCGCATTAAGCCCAGCGTTAACCCAACGACTCTTAATATGTATACCAAATGGAACAAAGATTATGGTGACACAACGGCTTTCTGAACTCAGCAGTTCATTTTCTCTTGTAAAAGAAAAAAAAAAGTAAAGCTACACTTGATTATTCTGCTTTAAACTACGGGTACACGATGTCATCAGCACACATGAAGTTAAAAACATGGAACAAACCCTCTGTAAATTGGTGAAGCAATAATGTACAAGCATTATAACATTTGGAGTTATTATTGCTACATTTCCTGTTTTATGGGAAGGCTTTTCCAGCAAAATTTGTATGAGTTTACTGTATTATTACTTTACTATAACAATTGCTACCTGAAACTTGATTATTTATTCTTAAAAATGTCTGACAAAATTACAAGTGATCTTTCATACAAGTGATTTGCCTCAAGGGGGCAGCAAGTTTCCTTAAATCCTGACATAACGTCACTGATTTTGATTGTTTTGCACATGCATTGGTTGACAGTGTTGATGGTATTGATCACCAAGTGCTGTACTTGTACAGATGCACGAGCGATACTAATTTGGAGAGGATTTGCCAAATTGGGTTGTTTTTGTATGATAAAGTTTTTCCATTTGCTCTTATAGTTTGTAGATACAGATACTTGTATTGCTTTTGAAAGTTGGAGACCTAATGAATTGTTACGTCGCACAACTCGTTTTCTTTTTTGTTTGACACTTGTTGACATTTAGTTGAGTTGAGCAGAACTATGCCAGCTCTCCATTCTGCTCATGTACCAATAAATACATCCATTAAAGTCAATCCAGCTTTGACCTCTTCCTTTTCTTCCACACTGGGTACCAACAGCAGCATCCCTAACAGATAAATGCCCTGCCCCCGTTTTTTGAAAAATCCATTTGTCACATGACTTCATTTTTCATCAGTCATATTAAGAGAGTTTCACACGGTGTTTGAGTTATAATAAGCATGCAAAAACATAAAGATTAGTATATAAACAATGGTAAAGACTCACAAAATGAGAAAAGACAGAAATAAAAGAAGAAAAACTAGTGTACACTGTGCTTTAAACACATCCTCTCAGCAAACGTATTGTTTTTTACACAAAATCGAATTATCAGACCCACATTTTTTACACCTTTTGGGGACCATTCCTAAAAGTTTGTAATAATGCACACATGATGCCAGCTCATTAAATAACCCTCAAAGCATGATACACTTTATTGTTATTGTTAGGGTTGTAAGATTTAAGGTAACCCCAAAAAGAATAAGTATGAGTACAACATATACATTAAAGTTCCAATTTCTAAGAAGGATGATTTTTGAGTCTCATTCCAAACTGGTTAGATGCTGATGCTTTGGGATGGCCGACCTAACCTACAATCCCAAAGCACCAGTATTTGTTGGGAATGGACCTTTAAAGGAGCAATATGTAAAAATGTTAGCTGGAAACATGCAAATATTAACTCAGATTATCAACAGGATGGGGAAAATAGCAGTTTTGACATTATGATGCCCTGTACTAGTGGTGTGAACACCAAAACACCCCTGGTCCATGAGCTCCCAGTCTGACCCACTAGCTGCATGGCTAACTGAGCTAACTAGCTGAAGGCAGCAGCAGTCAACAGTTGGTGATATGCTGCCCACTATTTGATTGGAGTATGCGTTTGACAGATGGTGGATTCCTACATATTGCACCTTTATAGTTCTAACTCCTAATCTACATCTGGTACAGACACTGAAGTTTCAGTGGGTGAAGCTTCTCTGTGTGCCTCACGTGTAGGTAGTTGGTGCTGCTGTTGTGTTTTTACCTTTTGCACAGCTCTCGTCCATGAATCCAACTGCATCTGAGCTGATATTTAGCCTGAAGCCACAGATGTGTGGAATGCAGTTAATTGCTATTAATGGAAGATAAAGTTCATGTTCTGCTGTGTTGACATTCAGTTTGAGTGATGGATGGATGGATTAAGGTTGCAGTTTGGGGTTTGTCTGATAGTTACACTTGTAGGAGCCTTCATGTATTCGTGCACATACATGTCGGTGCTTCAGAGAAACTGCCACAGTGTTGATAAGTGGAGTTTAGATTATGCAGCTCTGCGGTCAGGACTTCATATCCAGTTACTGTCTAATCATAAGGCTAGAGACTCAGCTCGGACGTAAGTCACCAACGGCCTGGCATGGCTGATTCCGGCTCAGTAAATGCTTGTGGTCAGTCTTTATTTTAGTGCACTCCAAACTCTTCCACTGAAAAATCTGACTTAAATCCCACCGCGGTCCCTACGGCCCTTCCTATGGTCAGCTGGTGGTGTTGCCTGTGGTTTGTGCGGCCCCGGCAGCTGCATCATCTGCTCCTGCAGATGTTTACAGACTGCAAATACAAACATTTTCTGCAATTAATCAAGGTGGTCCCCTGAGTTTTATTTCCACTCTGCTTGGAGTTATCATGAGTGTTTTTTTTATAAAAAAGAGTGAAGAGTGAGAAAAACACTCCCAGAGCTGCAGCCACACCTATGACTACTCTCTTTTCCTCGGGGGAGAGATGTTGGATGGTGGAGTGTGTTTTCCAACTTGTCATGACTGAAGAGCTTCTTTCATGATGCCGGACAGGAATGGAGCGCGTTAGGGGTGAGGGTCTAGTCATCACCTTATTTCTCTGTTTACCCTTCACCGAGAGCATCCTGCACGGGAAACAAATGTCTTGTATGACGGATCATTTAGTCATGTTATCTTCACACCTTTCAGCTGTCTGAATGTAAAATAAATGCCTTCAGGTGGTAGGATTATCACCTCATATCAACGTTCTTACAAGTAATTGCCTTTAAAATAACCTGTAATTACAATTGCGAGCAGCTATCATGTGTACCCGACGTGCTTTAAATTTTCAAGCTGTCAGAAGACAGAGCATTACTGAGGCGGTTTAAAACCTTGTAGATGATTGACAGCTTCCCTTTTTGGTTGCGTGTCAGAGGCCCGCACCTCCACAGTGGCTCATTGATGCTTCGAACACGACATCCACTCGAGGGAAAACAGAATAGGTGATCATTTGATACCTCCACCGAAATAGCCCACCCTGTAGAGAGTAGAATAATAGTCAACACAGCGAGGACCTCTGACTGACTGAGCAAACAGTCTGTGAGTGTTTCTTCAAGTGGCCCATTATGAAAACAGTGTGTGGATGGGAGGGTTTTGTTATAGTGAGTGCAATTGCTGGGATTTCTTTTTTGAGTTTGTGGAGGTATTTATTATAAAACTCATCATCATTTGTCATTTGTTCTGCCATACAGTCGTCCATTACACGCTCAAAGACAGCTCACTGACTGTGTGCTGTTGGAGATTGGTGGCCGTGAGCTCGGATATTTTTAAGAAAAGCCGGATTGTAAATTGTTGAGCTGGTGGAGAGGGATTTCCTTCAAAATTTGGGATTTGGACCTTTTTAACACCCTCGGTTTAAAGATGTGTTAAGGTTTACACAGTGGAAAGCCTTCAGGGCTGAGTCTGTCTACTCTTCCAGCACTGGCTGCTACTGTTCCTCTGGCCTGCACACCCAATTCATAACTTCATGCAGCCTGGGAGTGTTATCTTTGTCTCTCAGGGGAGGCCACAAGCCAAGTCTAATCTTGTATCCAATGGCAACGTCTGTCTTTTATTAGCAAATTTAGTTATATTTTGCTTGCTGTTTATTTATGGTGTGTGAGGGAGGAATAAATGGGGTGTTGGAATATTGATATGTATATATATTCATATGTGAACATAAGCTTATTTATGTAAGGTCTGCCTTAGCCTATAGCATTAGAAAACTGAGCTATCTAGATTATGTGGAGATACAATTTAAAGCTGTTTAAAGGAGTATTTGAACATTTGGGGAAATTTAGAGAATATTGATGAGTTGAGAAACGGGGAAAAACTGCTGTCCTGGCTCCGTCCAAAGGTGACAAAATCGGCTTACCACCAACTCTCATGCTTACGAATAAACACGTTAAATCGCATTTGTTTAATCCGTAAAAACCGAGGTGTGAAAACATGTTTTGGTCTAGGACAATTTAGCCCACAAGTTACCAACCAATAGAAACGTAGCCCCCTTTAAAACCCCAACAGATTGGTTTTACATTAAAGTTTTTCTTTTCCCAGTCTTTGTGCTGAGTTAAAGGAGACATATTATGTTCAGGTTTGGGTTCATAACTTTATTTTGGGTTACTAGATTAGTTTAAATGCTTTAATGATCAGAGAAACATCAGCTTCCTCATACTGTCCAGTACTGCAGCACTGTATTCCCCCTCTGTCTGAAACGCTCTGGTTTAGCTCCTGTCTCTTTTAGGCATATGACAATTAAGTAACTTACTAAGTGCTTGTGAATTGGCTTCTACTCTCAGTTCAAAACAGACTTTTGACTCTTGAGGAACCCAGAGGAGATGTTGGTTTTGCTGCCCTGATTTGTTTTCGTGGAAAGAGTTTACAGTAACCACCTGACTGTATGTCTGTTAAGTTTTCACTCTGGGCCAAGTGATAGGTCTGCGGTAGGGTCAGTAATAGCTAGTCTGACAACCTCACTATCTAATTTGGGAAGCCAACACCTTTTTACAGGGTGTCGAAGGAAAACAGCTTGTGGAAAAGCAAAATTTTAAAAATGTTTTAGCATTTTTACACAGATGATTGATCTGCCACCTGATTCAACTATGAGGTGATAAGCCACAGGGTATTTGGATATGTGGTTTTAAAAACTTGTGAATGTATCCATGTCTACATGCCTTGAAGTAAACCAACTTAACTGTGTTAATGTATTTTCTCTTTCACTGAAGCCTGCAGCCACAAAGACCAGGGTGGACGGAGTCGAGCGAACTCTCTGTCATGTCCGCACATGACCCGCAAAGCCATTAATCTCAGTAACCTCTGTGAGATGATCGGGATAAAAAAACCCTCATGGAAACAGTGCAGATGTATTTGACAAGACATCAGTCAGTGCGGCTTGTCAACACATCCCTTAAAAGTACTGTTTTCTCTCTCGCATCCAGATGGCCTTCTGACAAAACATCACAGTTAAGCTGAATAAGACTCCATATTCAGTGGAGGAGAGCAGCGTGGACAAATATTCTCCCCGGATGATGCTCAGGATAGATGTTGGCATTGGACTGAGGTGGACATGTTGAGGCGTGGGGTTTAACACAGGGAGGGGCGGGCAGACGATGCTGAGGGGAGCGGTGCACTGTCAAGGTGAGCTGCAGGCTGCCCCGCGGTGCATTCCTTCAGCTCGTGTGCAGCCAAAACACTTGATGAAAAGTGAAAGTTCAGTGAGGTCTGAGTATTTTCACCACCGTAATGCTTTGTCTGTTTTTCATTCTGCTTTTCCCACTCCCCTTGTCCGCCCCTTTTTATCTCTTTGCTGCCCTCCCCTCGAGTCATTCATGTGAGGACAGGAGTGTTTAGCTCCACCGCTGACCCAGGTCAGGTTAAGTATGCAGCAATTAGACAACCCATCCATTCCCATCTCTCTTTACTTGGTTAGTATAATCCCTGCCCTCAGAGTCCAAGATTAAAAATATATCATATTTAAAAAGGTGATCTGATGATGATCATATATCATGTTAGTAGTTATATGTTTAGTCACTTTGACAGTGACAGTGAACTTCAGCTGCACTTTTCGTGAACTCCCACAGGAGAGTGCAAAGACTCCTTGATTACCAGCTGTGACATTGTCTGCTGGTCATGTCTTCACCCTGTGAGAGTGTCCGTGTGGGTGCAATCATGGTAAAATATAGTCCTGGAGACGCCTTTTACTGCGGGAACTACTAAAGAGGCCGTTTTTAGTCTTTTGCCAGGTGTTTAAATGTCTGTCTGTCACAACCGTACAAGATACAGTCATGAAACTTTACTGGTAAGTTGTTGAGATCAAAATGAAGGCCAAGATTGAACACGGCCGTTATCCGAGCAAAGGGGCCAGAAGCAGGGGGCTGGCCCCCACACTTTACGCCACTGGCCCATATTCATTTGATGAAGTCACGAAACTTTAGAAGTGTGTAGCTGAGCCAGGTCAGGTTTAAAGATGAATGTGTTCCGACACATCAGCGCTGAGTGTAATGTTGTAATGACTAATGAGTACTAATGGGCTGGAAGGTCAACATGTTGACAGGTGTCGTGGCTGGTCTGGAGTTTTCATCTTTGTCTAATTACATCCACTTAAAAGACTCAAAGGCAAGATTGGGTGACTAATACAATCTGAACTGATATTGTGCCAATGGTCAGTTATATAGTGTTCTATATTTGCTCCTTATTTACAATGTAAAGCACTACATTCACTGTCCACCAGTGTACTCTAGTGTCCAATTATTTTGTGTGTAAATGCACCTGCAATATAAAATGCACTAAAGAATTCTGCAATGGGATGAAAAAAAGTTGTAATTCCACAATGCAATGCATGACTCTACAGTGGTCGCTGATGACACATAATGATGACAGGTGTCCAAATCTGAATTTAATACTCACTTTTGAGAAAACTACAGATTACCCACTGTACAGGGAGTGGTGAATGTGTGAACAAGGGGTGATTTTGAGCATACCGATAAACTACATTTTGTGAGGGCGTGTTGCCCTAAGATAAATGATAATATGAGCATGTTGATGTAAGATGTTCACAGTGGTAACACAAACATCTTTAGCAGGTTTGTCAAAATGCTAGAATTTGCTAGTACAGCTTGAGTATAGTGCCCAAAGAATACTAAAAGACAACACCCACCCAAACCCACTACGTATGTTCACCCTGCTGGTGTCTGGAAAAAGGTTCAGAAGTATCCACTGCAGTACCACCAGACTAAAGGGCAGCTTCTTTCCTCAGGCTGTGAGACTCCTGAACTCATCCTCAACACTACTATGTAGCATAAAGGGACTTAAACTTACATTTTGTTGTGTAACCATGTGTTGTAAAATGACAGTTACATGAATATTGAGCCTTTACTATGTACCAAGGTCAACCTCATGATGTTGCAATAGATAAAGCAAGTGGATTACCAAAATCAGTAATGACAAAATGTCATACTAGTCTATTCAGACAGAAGATCCTCAGACAGAACCAAAGCAGTGGACCAATCTCAACAAAGTGACTGAATTTACTGCCATTTGGCAGAATATTTCCTCTTTATATGATTATATCTTAATCATCTTGCTAATGTCTTTATAAGTCTTTAAAATCAGGATCAAAAAGCACACACAGCTGCAACACTCTTTTGTAAGTAGTGGTAAAGGCATGTGCAGAGATTAAAGCAATTAAATACAGGGCTTTTGGATATGATTTGGTTTGGCAGGTATTGAGAAAAACAAATTCCTGTGTTGGCATTAACTATAGAACTAGTCACACTGCAGATCTGAACATGTTGGCATGCACACTGTGAGCCTCCTTCAGCAATTAGAATAAAACATCAAAAGAAAGGGTATTTATGGGTGTGAAATACTACATGTAATGTGACCTCGGTCCAATAAAACAAATGTGAACCAAACAAGAGAATAAAAAAAAAGTCTCCATAGAAGCTCTAAACTTTTTACATCGTGATAGAAGTCACTTTCAATTTGATCACCGGAGGTCATACCGATCTATCGTGTACTGTGTTCTTAAGCATTTGATAACACATTAGTGTCGGTTTGTGCAGGACATCGGAATCTATCAAAGATATCCTGTTGAAATAAGCCTACAGAGAGGTTTAGTTTCATAAGGATGTTTCAAAGCCGACTGTCTTGGCCAGACGCCTGGGAACAGGCCTGGAGCTCTTTCATCTCTCTGTGTCCTACAGCATCTCACAGTGTCTCACAGCACCACACACACATCACACATTTTGTGGTATTTGGTACATCTTTACTTTGTGGTACTCTGAGGTAACTTTGACTGATTGTGATTATTCCCTCAGCCTCAAAATCCTTGACTTCTTCATGTAAACATCTATATTTTTGGCAACATTGGTTTGTGAAAAGAAGACTCCTGTGGTTTGTATGACCAGGAATGGCTGCCATGTGCTTAATGTTTGGCCTCGGAACTGAACTTGTTGTCTAGAAGCACTTGGTCATACCTTGACCTTTGTCACATGACCTGTAAAACAGTGGTCTCCTTATCCGCAGACCATGAGGTGTCTGCTGAGGAAGGGGGGCAGTGAGCGGGGTCACTCTGAGATATTGTTTTGCAAATCACATCATCTTTCACAATGTTTCCCTGAGAAAAAAAAACCTTAAAGGCACAGAAAACAAAATGTACTGCAAACTCAACTTTGCCTGTACATCATAATTAATGAGGATAAACGTATGAGGGGCTGAGTCACATGAAAAGCCCCCTCTGGATGCTACTTTTAATGTGATTTTGACTTCCTCATGGAGCAGGAAGAAAAACCAGAGCTTGTAAATGACTGCAGTAATTATTAAATGTTTAGATGGTGATTTTGATATATCATAGAGTAGCACAGCATCAAGGCTTATAAAGTTTAATGGGCACCATTGCAGCATCCTGTGTAAATCACTGTGTAATTAAAGTGTGAATCAACCTCTGCAATGTGCCCAGTGGTACTTCTGTTAGCTGGCATCGTACTGCAGAGCCACTCGAGCCTGGCAGCCACAAAGCTTGTTAAGAGGTTTATTTAAACATTTTGTAAAAGCATTAATAAGCTTGAAAGGAGAGTGAAATTGTGTCATGTTGTGGCTGTGTTCTGAGATAATGAGGATATTCAGTACCCAGGCTCTAGCTTTTGGCATGCTTCTTTAACTGTGTCATGCTGGGCGTGAGGAAGTGATTAACCGTCACCTGATTAACAACTGGGCTGATGGTGGAATCATTTATGGGACATATGCCACTCAACGGAAGAGTGACATTACTGTATCCTGCCTCACTGTCCACATTTTCATGTGGTGTTGGTTTACTGATTAATGAGGCGGGTGGATTTTAACTGGGTTCCGAAAAACAGACTGCAATGAAAAATAGTCTGGCAGATTGTAATTGGAGACTGTGGAGATCAGAAGCAGCATCTATACAATCTGTTGGCTCATCTGTTCTATCAGAGACAGGCGCCGTTAACATACAATACCATGTGGCTGGTATTTTAAGTAGAAGCCCAGACCTTGCCAGGTGTTCCTCAGCTGGGCGTTGAACGCTTAAGTGAGTCACTACACAAACTGTCTGCTATGTTGTCCAGGTGGTCAGGAGAGCACTTCCTTTCAAGTGAGACCAAGATCTGGAAGGTTAAACTTTCTCAAGTTCATTTAATATGATAGTTTGCACAGCAGCTCACAAAAAATAGGTGCATGTTTGAACACATTTTTTTGTACATTCTGTTTGAACTTCAGTGATTATACCTCACAGTGTATAGTTTCATCCATTCCTCACATCTAAAAATTACAATTTATTTTCACATCCAGTGTACATGATGTGAATTATAGATCTTTTAGAATTTTGATTAGACTCAGTGAGTCCTCTGGTTGTGATTATTTATGCATAGTTGTCACTGCTTCATATTTGTAAGTCGTGTGTCTGTCACTGCAATACACTATTTTCTCCGCAGGGATCAGTGGATCTGTGTGTAATCAATAAACATAATTGAAAATGTGTTGTTTATTCCATGATTCAACACAATGGCCTCATAGCTTGCATGTTCAGCAGTCAGGTAGACTGAACACTTTAAAAGACTAGTCTCTGAATCACTTATTTATGCAACTTTTTTTTGTTTTGCCAAGAGCTCCTTGAGAAGGTCAATACCATTCTCATGTGTCTAAGGTAAATCTGAAGCTAGCTTGGCTGAGCCTAAACTGGAAACAGTGGGAAACACTTATCTTGGCTCTGTCAGAAAATTAAAAAAAAGTCTACGCACCAGTACCTCCTAGATTCACTGCTTTGCACGTAGTTTACAGTTTGAAAACTAGATGTTCTAGTTTAACATGGGGCTTCTTGGCCCAGGCAGTCAGTTCCTGGCATCTCCGTTGGTTGCCTGCTTGTCTTTGGACGTAGCCAGGCTTAGTGTTTCCCTGTTTCCAGTCTTTTATACATGCTAAGCTAGTGGCGACAGGCTGTAGCTTAACCTCTCATCGAACTGTAGACTTTATGATAGCATAAGCATGGGTGATTCATGTTCTATGAAGTTCAATAATTGATAACCAGAGGCTTTAAAGAGGCCTCAAAGGGGCCCCGTACACCCAGCAGTCAGCAGGTCACTTTAAAAGTAATTTTGTTTCTTCTTAATTGGTCTCAAACAGGCATGTGTTATGGGTCATCAGTTGTAGCAGGAGTGTCATCTTTAGAGATGACAAGTTTTTGCAGAGGGAGAGGATAATGGTGCGGCCCTATAACCTCCTGTCACACACGGGTCAGCTCATAGACCCTGATGGGGCTTCAGGACAACTGAGAAAATCTATGTTGTTAACGGGGTCACAGTTTTTTAGGGAGATTTGAAACGCTTGCCTGATGTGACTGACAGTTTCAAGCTTGTTTGTGTCTTTCCACCATCGACAGAGGCGCCAAATTGCTACAACACAGCGGACTGGGGGACAGGTGGGCTTCACTTGAGATATCCTTAGAGATCTGTAGCGTGATACATTGTCAGTTTGTCAGGTTTCTGCAGCTGTAGTTCCGCAGAAGAGCTAGGTCACTAATCTCCTAAATCCCCAGAAAGCCAGAGGAGAGTATCCAGGGTCTAGGGTCAGAGCACAAACCTTTCATCCAGACTAAGGAGGCTGATGGAAAGAGCTAACCGTACTCTACTCCCCACTGTGCCAAGCGGGGCATTTTTATGTAGACAACACCCAGGTTTACCTCAGCTATGACCCCAACAAATTCAATGAAATGTTTTCACTTATTAAGTGTCTGAAATACATTCGTGCTCAAAATGTCCCTCACGTAACTGAAGATACTGAGATACTTGACATTATGTGGCAGTGACTCCTCTAACACTGAAATTACAAACATACTAGGTTCATACTCCCATCTTATCTTATATTTGTGACCTTTTAACTCTTGAGGTACTCAAATGCTGAGTGCTCTGTGGTCCAATTGGTCAATATTTTGAACACATTGTGGAATCCATCATACATACCAGTCTTTTTGTCAGCCGTCTCAAATACTGCGTCGGTTGTCGTCTACTATTGGACACCACACGGATTAAAACGATCAATTGGCCAATGCCCATTACTGTCCCAAAGGCCCTGTGTCCAGTCAGGCTAATATTGGTGTCTGAACTCAGCATTCGTTCTCGCTTGAAAGTGATTCATGTTTTCTGCGTCTGATTGTCTCCATTCCTAAACAGGATGCAGAGTGGGTTTTTTGCGGCTTTACATTTCCTCATCCAACCTTTCGCAAAATATGTCCTCATGTCGAAAACTGATGTGTAGACCCCTTCGGGAATGGCGCGTATTCAACCCTCAATGAGACCTACTTACATAATTTACCTGCTTGAACAAACAGACTCTGGAGGAGAAATTGCAAACTGGACCCGGTGCCCAAATAAATGTTTGCATGTGGTTCGGGGCCAAAGATCTTGAGCCACAAAACCAATCCACATCGCTCGTTAGGCTCAACACAGAGCCTTTGTTCACTTGCTTTAAAAATGCATACTGAACCATTCATCTATTCTTTACCTATGGGGTTTATTATGGGGTATTATGCAAAGTATTTTCAGAAAATTGCAGCCCCTTTCTCCTACATATAGCATATATAGTTTAATAGTTGCAGATAAGACTAGTAATACAAAAAGTAATACATTTCCTGTGCTGAAGTTGAACAGAGCTCTGTACCACCATGCACTTTTTAAAGGTTTTTAAGTAATTGTATTTTAAGTAGTAACCTCTACTGCTGCCGGAGGATTGCCTCGTCAGTGCAGAAAACTGTTTTGGTGCAGAAGGAAGAGGAAAAACAGTCCGTTCTTTGTACCTGTGGTAAAATCACTGCATTAGCTGTGAGCTTCACTGAGGAATTTACGAAACCTTTGACTTATGAGGAGCATTTCACAAATCTCAGAGATATACCATGAATCTCTGGAGAGGGGTTATCACACTGTCCCGGTCTTACCTCACATATAAAGTCTAATATTGATAACTCATCCAAATAATATCAGTGGACCCAGTAACTTAAAGGGAAATAAACCTTCCAGTAGAGTTTTCACGAGCATCTTCATGTGTGGTATGTATCATGAAAAGTTTTCCTTTTGGTGAAATATTGACAATATTGAATATTGCTTACTTCTATGGACTAATATTACTCCAGAGAGATTCAATTCCTTTGAGAAGGAGGTGTGAACATGCTGTGGGCAGGCAGAAGTGGTTTATAGGGTTTTGTTACTGGACCTATGCCATCTTCACCTGTAAGCCAGCTGGATGTTGCTTTAAATAAGTTGTCTTGCGTGCCTTGGTAGCTGAGCTACAGCGCATGCTGTGTGGTTGCAACCATCAGCAGTTCAAAAACAATGTTTTCTAAAAAGAAGCATAAAGATCTTATTTCGTATTTATTTAAAAACAATTTTTTACATCATCTGATCTATTAAGTCCACCAGCCATTATAGAGGCAACAAATAAAAGAAGGCCAGATTTTGATGAACCTCTTTGAGAAAACTGTCACAGATTCCCTTTTGACAACTGCAGGCCATGTCAGTCAAAATCGTGTTTCCTTAAATAGCCATGTGCTAAAAGGATGTTTATTTATAAAATGTACTGCTGTGAGGGACATACTCTCCTAATATCATGCATGGATTGACCCAAAAAATGACAGGCAAGCCATTTACCTCCGTACTGTGTGGAGCCTTCATACAAGCAGTCCCTGTGTCTCTCGTCTAGTGACAGGGAGAGAGAAAGTGTGTAGCCCTTTTTGAGCCGATCCTGCAGTGGTCTCTTGACCTGGTGTATGTCCTCTGTGAAGAGAGGCTTTGTTGCCCTCAGACAGCTTGTAGCCTTTAACACACACCTTCATAATAGTATCTGTGTCTGTGATTTTCCATTTGGAAAATTGTGAGCTTTTAACCTCACATTCGCTCTACACAGAGAGAGGGAGAGTAATCATCATAAGCCCTAATGATACAGTGGGCTACTGTGGCTGCACTGTGATCGCCAAGCTTCACACACACATGCCAAAACATACGGGCGAGAGTTGAGCTAATCTTGATGTCTTCCTGTAACGTGCTAACACCTGAGTATTGTACAGTGTTGCAGTGTTTGTCACTCTGCTTTGCGCCCACGTTAGCAACGAAGAAATGTGTAAAGATGCGTAAAGATCTGGACGGCTATGAACTCATTGCTCACACACTTGTCTTAACTCTGCTGTTGACAGTCACACACTTTCTGTTGTCCTTAGCACCTGCTGAATGCAGGTTCTTCTCTGGCCTTTGACCTGTTAGCTTAGCAGCAGTGTAATCTCAGTAGCAGCTGTTCTCAACTGTGAAGGCACGATCAGCGCTGCACGCTTGCTGTCAGACAGCCTAATCCTCGCACTTTCACTGTAAGACGATGGCATTACTAACTACTGTGGGTTGGGAAGATATCTCAACCTATCTCATCGTATCTACTGTTAGCTTATTAGCTCAGTTAGCCATGCAGCTAGCCAGAGAGTTGGTGTGAGTTGGAAAAAATAGGTTTTCTGGCCTTGGGCTAGCTGGTTAGCATGCTAAGTTAAGTAGATATCTTTACAACACAATACATGGATATCTTTGCCATTAAGATTAGATTCAAACTGTTATTTCATGACATATTTTCGCTAATTGTTGTTCATTTTTGAATGTTTTCTATTCTTACATATTGCACCTATTGACTATTGGACATGGGCGATGCTTCCCACAACCATTATCACATTATCCACTATAACCAGAAAGACTCTGAGGCATCAGAAAACCTTCATGTCCCTCTCTGAGTTGCATACACAGGGATCACTGCAGGGCTGAGGCTGTGTCATGTGGTGTCTCTGGGTGAAAGCAGGAACGAGCGATGACTGGATTCAGTGTTTGCTGCTGGACGGGTGACAGTTGGGGTCAGAGGTTCAATTTCGCCTCAGCTCCGTCACTCTCTCCGGACCGGCTTTCAGTGGCTCAAAGAAAGGGTTTGATGAGGAGGACTCGGAAGCGTCGAGGCATCTGGCAGCAGCAGCAGCAGCCTTTCCCTCCACATCCTGAGGGCCAGCAGAGCTGCTCTGTGGCAGCCAGAGGAGGGAAACAAGGTGCACACTGTGACATAAACACAGACCGAGGAGGGCGGTTCAGGTTACCCCTTCGGTAGGTGTTTGCCACAGAGACGCTCACTGTGAAGAGGAGAAGGGTGGAGGAGGGGAGATGTGGCGCAGTTGTAAGTTTACACTGAACAAAAGGATTTCAATCGATAAAATTGGACCATCGTGTGTTAGCGAAACCCCCAAAGCCTCTCAGACTGTAATACTGTAAATCATGTGGGAGGGTTCCACACACTCGCACAGTGCCAAATATTCTCACAATGACATCAGAGCACAGTCAATTTGTCAGTGAACACATACAAACTGAATTATACTTGATTTTATACTCGTGGCCTCAGTGTACATTTTGATAAATGTGCTTTACATTAAGCGAAGTATAGTCACAATGGCAGGACTAAAGTCATAACCTTTTGTAAATGGAAGTGATTAGTGGAAACTCGAACATGTCTCTGGAGAGGAGGGGAGGGTTCATAGTCCTGGGTGCAGAAAGTACAAAGGGATGTTTTTGAATGGTAAGGAATGATGATGTAGATTGTTGCCAGACCCTATACAGTACATCTGGTTCATCTACACTGTTATAGAATGCCTCCATATTTAGACAATCGAAAGCGACAAGGTGTTTCCCCATGTTGTTCTGTGGGGCCTGTACTTGAACGAAAAAGTATTACTGAGGTTTGGGAGAGACATTTTGCAGAATAAGCTTATGGGCTTTGGTCCAGTGGGTTAGATGAGAAGATTAATAATGCAACAAATCATGTTTGTGCATTAAATATGAAGCTATAGCCAGCAGCCAGTAAGCTTAGCTTAGCACGAACAGTGGAAATAGCTAGCCTGGCTTTGTTTAAACCAAAAACAAAACCTTCCAATGCCTGAAAATTTCACTAATAGAGAGCAGGGATGACATATTTTTGTAGGCTAACCTGGAAGTTAACATCGCCCTGGTTCCCTCAACAAAAAGCCTACGGGACTTCTGAAATTGTTTTTTTGAGCTATTGCCGACTATAAGCTCTGTGGCAAACACAAATTGATGATAATAGAAGTAAAAAAAAAAAAACCTTAGGTTTAAAACAAACTACGAGTTCGCATGACACGTGTGTAGTCTACATGTAGCCACTTGTTGGTGACCACCTTATTTGAGATACGTAAACGCTTTACAGTTTAAGTGTTGGGTAGTTACTGGCATATTTATATTGTAGAACGAAAGATGAAAATCTCTTAAACTTGTGTTAACCACAGACACTCATTTCATGCCTTTGACCAAAAACACAAACACACATGTTCTGTGTAAAAGTGTCATAATTTATGGGGAGCAACAGGCTATCTCAGTGACTCTGTCGAGTCTTAATGCAGATGCAGCAGTTGCTAGTAAGCAAATTTTTTTTACCTTCGGAAAAAAGCTAGGCTAGCTGTTCTCCCCTCTTTGTGATTCTTTGTACTAAGCTAGAAGCTAACTGCTGCTGGTTGTAGTTTCAGTGGCCTACTATTTCTTTATTCATAGCATCTATTAAAATGGTTTAAGTAAACACAGTAGGCCTTTCAACACGTAATTAGCTGCTAATAAGATGAGCTAAGCTAAGCTAAAGCAAATTTGGACATACCACATGACACAAATAATTGAAGAATGATTTGTTAATGTTTTCTCTTTACTTCAAGATCCTCAGAATGTTACAAATGGGTTTGGCTGCAAATTGAATACTGTTTGTAGGCTATAACTTTAATTAATTTGCTGTGTTGGTGTCTTGGTGGAACAGTTCAACATCCAACTTTCTTGTTGGCTACTAAACAGGATTGCATTCACATAAAATATTCTTGGAAAACCACAGTGGGGAAAGAAAATGACAGCAATAGCAGAGAAGGCGGGTTGTAATTTGATATATAGCTCAGTGTTGGTGTAGATCTGACTCTGCTGAGGTCCCTGTGTGAGATATGTTGTAGGACTATCAGCCTAATTAGTTTAAGATAAATGAAACCCCTCCAAAATTATTTCCATTAGTGGACTAGACATTTCTCTGTTGGCTAGGATTTTAACCCAAAATCTCTATCTTCTTAGTTGTTAAGAAATAAATAGGATTACAGGTGAAATCATTTGGACAGTGAGTGGTGAGGTATTAGTGACTGCATCTAAGCTGGATTTAACATCAACTCATCCCAGTCATCCCTACTGGTGTATCACAGTAGTGTCTACTGAAAGCAGAAGAGAGCAGAGCTACTGTAGAGGACAGCCAAGATTCAATGCCGTGGATTAGAAACTCAGGCCATGGAAATAACACTAAAGGCCTTTCCTATGAAGGTAGTGAATATACCATGGAGGAACAATAACCTCAGTACTCTGCATACAGACCCGCCTCTGTCTGAACAAGGAGAGACCATTATTGGAGTCTACCTGTTAGTGCTGGGTAAGTCAGCTATCATATCCTCCAATATAATATTATTTGCAGTGTAATGTTTGATTTTGTATATTTTGTATGCTTTTGGGTAGAAATACTGTTGTAGAGCATCTTAACTTTAGGAGCGTATTTTACGGAAAACACCCAAAGTCCTCCCAGTAAACTGTTGTTCATTGTACAGATAAACACCCCTGATTGTTGTCTGTGAAATGGCACAAATGAACTACTGACAAAATGTTTTCAATATTTCAAACTTATTCTGACTTCCATTACTCACTATTGCAAAAAGTAAAAAACTGATTTGTCCTTGAAATGCCTTTGGCTGAACACTAGCTTGAAAGAGTCACACATTGCTTAAGTGTCAACAACTGTTGTTGCTCTTGTTTCCAAAGGCCAGTCCACCGCTGACACAGACAGTTTGTGTCTGCGGCACTTTTTATCTGTTGGTCCATGTCATCTGATGTTGTCGAAGGACCTTTTGTGTAACGCAGAGAGCGATAAAAAGAAAGGGAAACTTTAATTACTAACATATCTCAACACTTCACTTCCCCTATTCTGCCTGCTAGTCTCTATTCTGCTGTAATTAAGTTTTACTGAGTAGTTTTAGCAGCCAACACACTGATAGAGGTCAGGAATTAGGAACAGTATGATGCAACACATTATAACACTTTGCACTGCTCTACATTCGACTATGACTACTCTGCACACTGTCATCCTCTCTGCTCTGCCACACTACTCTACTGTGTTCTATTACACTGAACTCTACTATACTCCACTCTATTGTACTACTGTTATGCACTATACCCACGCTATTATAGTCTACTCTCTACTTTAGTACTAAATACTTTACTATTCTTTGCTATTCTATGCTATGCTATACTTTACTATACTATTCAAGACTATATACTATGTTATTTGATTCTATGCTATACTTTACTATACTACACTACACTATGATATACTATTCAACACTATACTATGTTATTTGATTCTATGCTATACTTTACTATACTACGCTATACTATTCAACACTATACTATACCATTCTATGCTGTAGAATACTATGCTATACATTCCTATACTATACGACACTCTGCTATACAATGCTACTGTAATCTATATTATCCTATACTATACTGTATGAGACCACACTTTATGCTACATGCCATGCTATGCTATACTACACTAGATTACACTATGCTAGGCTGTTTTATTCTATTGCACTTTTCCTTTACTATGCTATAATATGTTATGCAACACTACCCTAAATTTTTCTACAGTATCAAATAAAATAAAAAATAAATAAATAAAATAAATAAATAAATACAATTTAGAATCATGTGTTTTGCTTTGCAACATTCAACTGAACCCTTTTCTCCTCTCCTCTCCTGTACTATACTATAAAATACACAACTGTACTGTGTTCTTCTCTACTCCCCCCTACTTAATTTTACTTCACACTACACTACACTATAGTATATTATACTATACTGTACCAAAGAAATATGTGGTTCACAGGATATTCACTGACTAAACTGTATGTTTTTCTTTTTGCAGGATGGCTGTCCTGGTTTGGAAACAGTTTAGTGATGTTTGTCCTGTACAGACAGCGGGCCTCGCTTCAAGCAACAGATATCCTCACTTTAAATCTTGCCATCTCTGATGCCAGCATCTCTGTATTCGGCTACTCCCGAGGGATCCTAGAAATATTTAATATCTTCAAGGATGATGGGTATTTGATCACTTGGATCTGGACATGCCAGGTAAAAGCCACAAGAAGACAATATGTGATGTAAGCTTAACATTTAAAGGAGTCATTTGTTTACATATTAATATATCCTGTTAAATTTCCCAGCAGATCTTAGTTGTATAATAATTTGCTACATAACAATAACTTGAATCCCAGACATGTTTAAAACGAGGTTAATGTGATGACTGTGCAGTTTAAAACAAAAAAAAAAAAAAAAAAACATGTATGCATCTGTTCTCTTTGCCAATCCCAATTAAGGAAGTACATTAAAGGAATCTGTTGAAGTCTTACAGTAAAGTGAGTATGCGTGTGAGTGTGTGTGTACGTGCAAGGGATTATGCTAGTAGCCATGTGGGCTGGAGGTTAAATCTGTAATAAGATTACCACTGTGGAGGCCTTTAAATGGGGGAAACTCTTCCAGCAGCGTGGCACCTGTCAACAACCAGACCGGAAACAAATAAGAGCTGCCAGGAGGACAGTCGTTGTCATTATTTAACCACACACAGCACACTTTAATGTTGATAAATATTGACGAGTAATTTACATTCAACTAAAAGATGAGTTGCTGCGTGTAATTTCTGAGATGTACTGTTCATTTCTATGTTTTTCTCCCCCCACAGCCTTAGCTTGAAATGAAATAGTTGTCATACTTGAGCTTGGAATTCATCCAGAGTATTTTTCTTGCTCAAGGCTAGCTGAGGTAGAAATCGTGATATCCGTGCTGCAGTGAGTGAACGAAAACAAGATGGTGTAACCAGAACACTTTCAGTTTCACAAGCTTAAACCCCAAAAATCTGAGCGGCAAATAGAGGTCGGCTGCTCTCAGACTTTAGTGCAGCCACTGAGATGACCTCATCTCTCAGACATCCAATCTCAGGTTTTCAGGTGGAGGAGAAATATTGGGATAGCAGTACGCCCCTCTCATGTCACCTTCCCCAGAGACAGGCGGGCTCAGAGAGGCAGCATCAGGAGTAAATCAGGGAAAAGTAAAAAGTGACAGAAATAGAGAAGGGGAGGAAACAGGAGGGTGAAGGAGACAGGCATGTGAGAAGCATTAGCAGATTACTGCATGGAACATGATGGGACATGACCAGTTGCGAGCTGGGCCAGATCTCTGTGTTTTGCACCTTATGGAACAGGAAATCATTGAATATTATGGAGCCTTATGGAGACCTTTGATGTTGCAAATGGGAACGCAGGGAAAAGATTGTCAAAGCATAGTTAACTAATCTAAAATTCAAAACATCTTTTATTTTAATGAAGACAGAGGCAGAGGTGAAACACTGATGAGTTGTTGGGATCAATTTCAAGATGCCAATTTCAAGCTTTCTACGCCTGATTATAAATCTTAAAGGCACAGAAAATGTAGAGTAGACCAGTGCTGGATTAAAATCATACTGGTCTAGACTTACTGTCCAGTAACCTGCTGAATATGAGGGCGAAAGAAAACGTGATGACTGACAGTAATAGGATTAGGACTAAGGAAGATCACAAAAGTAATCGGTGCAGAGACCTTAACTGATCCATGTCACCTGGAAGTCGCCCAGCAGGGAGCCGGGTGTCGCGCAGTCGGAGCCAGCCTGAAACACAGCAGCATAATTCCCTTTAACAAGAGCGGTGATTAAAAGATCATCTGCCCAAACAATAGACTGAATGCTAAAAAGCTTCCCAGTTTAATTCATTTGGCAGCCACAGAACATTTTCTCCACCAGATTTTCGTGAAAATCAAGTTAAATCTATCAACAGCTTTAATTAACCGTTTCCGTTTTAATTTCCCAATGCTGATCCTGCAAGTTAAAGAGCCTGTAGCCCACATCAGAAGAACTGCCTTGGGTCTGGAGCATATTGGTAAAATATGCAGCGTCTCTATCTGATAAAGTTTAAAGCAAAACAAACTCAGGTCTGGAACAATTAGGCTGGCAATGGATCTACGCCCTGAGGCTCCAATGATGACTCAAAGACATTTTAAAGATGTGATGTCATGATCAACCCACTCGCTTTGTTTTCTTCCAGGTAGACGGTTTCTTCACCTTACTCTTTGGCCTTGCAAGCATCAACACCTTGACTGTGATCAGTGTCACCAGATACATCAAGGGATGCCACCCAAACAAAGGTCAGATTTAACCCCCCTGAGCTGAGAGAACAGAAAGAATACAGAGTCTCTGCCTGCCTCGCATTCCAGCAGTTCTTATCTGACAGAAAAGTGGGTTTTTTCAGTGCTAATGAAACCTTATTACCAACTTCAGCTATGGAAATTACCACCACTTTTCTCCAACAATCTCAGTTACATTACGCCAACATGTCATTAAGTTTATTTGAGGTGACATTTTCTATTTTCGAGTGTGACTGATGCTGAAGAATGTCTTAATTATACGGAAATTAGGCCGAGCCTCTGTTGTCAGCATGAGGCAAGAGTTTTAACTGTGTCTGTGGTTGATCATAAAATTCAAGCAATATAAACCTGTGCATTTTTTAACATTGGTGGTTTAACTTTGAACATCGGTGGTACATGTGGGATGTTGTCAACTGTATCATGTTCCTGAGTACAGTTGCAACTCGCACATGGCAACAGATGCCGATCTGAATGACAAAATCAGAAACAGTCAACATGAGTTAGATCCAAATTAATTCGATTGAGGCTGGTGAAACAAAAATCACAGCAATATATATGTGTTTCTACAGTAACCCGGACACAATTACACAGAATCTTGATGTAATATCACATTATCATACTGTTGTAAACATCTGGTTATTGTAAATATTCAAATTCAACGTATGTTTATAGTGATTTTACAGCAATGTAGCATGTTTTTTGGCAGCCCATTAGCATGTTAGTGTGTTAGCATGTGAAACTTGTTGAACAACTCGTAAGGCTTTTACCCTGTTATTAGCATATAAGCCTGTTAGCAAGTTGTTAGCCTCTTGGCATGTTATTATGTGTAGCTTAATTATATTTTATTGCTCAATAACTGTATGATGCTGTACCCTCATTACAGTATTTCCTAGTAATGTAGCATTTTTTACTTTTTTTTATGGTTGCTTTAGAATGTCGCTTAGATTTAAATTCACAGCAGCTTAGTGTAATCTCCCAAATAATTACCCATCCTGTATTACAAAAGCATATTACAGTAGTTTACTGTCAGAATTTACTGTGGAAATGTGTTGACAAAATGTGCAGGATTCAAACCATCAATATAAGGTGATGCAACCTAACAAAGCTGAGTAACCGATAGCAACAGTTGCACTGTACACTGCCAGTCATCTCTCACAAAATCTGCTGCACTTATCGTACAGTATATTGACTTAAGATATGTGAGCACTTCTCATAAAGTAGGGCATCCTGATTGATTTTCTTTCTTCCCCTGGGTACAAAGCTATGTGTACTTTGTCACAGAGGTCCTTTTCAGCTGCAAATGTTTGCAAAGGCTGTTGATATAAGAAAAGACCTCATTGTTCAATAAATGTCACATTCATAACAAGTCAAGAATGCTGCATCTTTACAAGCCTCTCACTTTTTCTGTCCTGTGTGTGCCAAAGTCATAACATTTAACCTTTTCACACTGCAAACAATCTGTTCCATAACTTGGGAATATTATGTTTTATTCATGTTACATTTTCCTGTTTTTTGCAGCCTACTGTATCAGCATGAACACCATCGCCATAGCACTCATCTGCATTTGGACTGGGGCGACGTTTTGGTCCGGCGCTCCGCTGCTGGGCTGGGGCAGCTACACAGGTCTGTTCTCAGACACTAACCCAACATTAAAAGTGTATCTTAAAAGCCTTGCTCTGAAATCTGTGTCTTATGTGCTTCAGATCGAGGTTATGGCACCTGCGAGGTGGACTGGTCCAAAGCCAATTACTCCACCATCCACAAGTCCTACATCATCTCTATCCTCATCTTCTGCTTTTTCATCCCTGTGATGATCATGCTCTCTGCCTACGTCTCCATCATCAACACAGTGAAGAACACTAACGCCATGTCAGCTGATGGCTTCCTCACCACCCGTCAGAGGAAGGTGGAGAGAGATGTCACGAGGGTAGGCAAAAAGAAAAAAAGGTTGTTCCTGAGGTTTTTATTGGAAAAGACTTGATTTGAGACGTAAAATGAGACTCTATAAAGCTCTACTTAAAAGTACACGCTCTGTAATAAAACTTCTCTCACGTTATTCCACTCCTGACAATTGTTACCTCATGTTCCTCTCTAGATTTCCATTGTGATCTGCACGGCTTTCATCTTGGCCTGGTCGCCATATGCAGTGGTATCTATGTGGTCAGCCTGGGGCTTTCACGTGCCAAGCACAACCAGCATCATCACCCGCCTCTTTGCCAAGTCTGCCAGCTTCTACAACCCGCTCATCTACTTCGGCATGAGCTCCAAGTTTCGCAAAGACGTGGCTGTGCTGCTGCCGTGCACCCGGGAGCGCAGGGAGGTGGTGCGTCTGCAGCACTTTAAAAACATCAAACCCAAGGCAGAGGCCACACCCCCACCTGCGTCACTTCCTGAGCAGAAGCTGGTGGCGAAATACGCCGCAGGAGAGCTGAACCAAGCCCATCCTGACAGTGACTCAGGGGTCAACAGCCCTCCTCAGACTCCTCCACTCGACACACAGGAGGTGTTCCACGTTAACCTGCCCTCCCACATTGAAACATCAGAGTACTGGTGTGACAGGCTCTGACGAACTCTCTCGAATACTTGAATCACAAGGGGGGATTGAAAGTATTTTTGTACTTTTTGGTCTTACCCGTGGTAATGAACTGTATGTTTTAGCAATGTTAATAAATTATTTTCTGAATCTTAGGTGGGATTGGAAACCTGTTCATTTCCAGTCTTTATTTTTTTTAACAAATGATGCTTTATGATATGTGAATACTGTTGTAAGGAATTGTGAATATTCATGATATGCTTAAAGGTGCTATATGTAGTTTGGGGGAAGAAATTTTGATCTGAGAGAAAAATGACTGAATAAACTGATTAAACAAACTGTCTTTAAAAGTGTCTCTGTTTATTCAGTTATGAAAATAAATATGCATGTGTTTATTTTACCTTATTAATATTGTAAATATAAACATTTGATGACATCTGTGTCAAAATGAGTCATGATGTTGGCTATAGCACTCAATGAATATTCATGAGTTCTTATAACTAAGATCATATAGTGCTGTGGTTGCATTATAACGTGTTGTAAGTATGCCCACAATGTGTTATAGTGCATTATAGACTGGGCTTCACAGAAGTATCAAACAGCCACATATGTGCATCCATAACAGACTGGCCTGAATCTGCTCATAATATGTCCAGCTGATGAAATGTGCAGTTTGTAATGTAGCGAGGCAAAGAGATGCACGAAAACATCTGGAAACACTCGACTGTCCTCAACTAAAGCATCCGATGGCACACAATTCTGACATTTCCCTACGCTGCCCCCCGAGGGCACTCATGCCATCAGCTCTCCTATTTATACCACCAGACCACACTCACACATGTGCCACTTCACATCCCCCTTCACTGAGGCATCATCATGTCAATCAACCAAACTCAGGGGTGAGCAAAGGCTTTCATGAGAGGATGACAGGGTGGCTCTACTTGTACAGAGAACTGAAAACTCTTTTGGTTCATGGGTGCGGTGAATTAGTACAAGTTTCACACTAATGTCCCTGCTGAAAGAGAAATGAGCAACCCTGAAATTGCACCTTTTTACTATATCAAAGTGCAATTATCTACTCTAGCCTAGAAGGTTTTAAAAAAAAAAAAAAAAAAAAGGTTCCTGAGATGGTGGTTTCTGCAAACACCATAATCACACGCACAATGAGCTCTTTTACAGCAGCCCTTAAGACCTCTAAATCAAAATGGCAATCAGCGTCAGTATAACCATCCGTGTAGTGCATAATAGCAGCGGCGTGTGTGCCAATCTGCATAAACCAACACAGTCTCCCCTTGTTGGAGGAGTTGGAGTTGACATATGACTGTGTTTGTCAAGAGCTGTGGGGGGGCTCATGTACTGTAGACCACAACAGCAGACACACACACACACACACACCATAAAGTGAGATGTGACTCGAAGTGTCTGTTTCTCTAAGAGGTGTTGTTTGGTTTATTTGTCGGCGGGGGAGTGGTTGCCCTGGTGTTTGCTCTTAAATTCTCAGTCAGATGACCAGATGAGAGAAGATAGCTCGGTTTTTCCTCCCTTACAGAGAAGATGCCAGTGAGAAAACAAAACAAATCCTCTCCTTGGGCATGTCAGAACTATGATGTTCTTTTGTTCTAAAAAAAATATATAAAAATAAACAAACAAAAAAACAAAAAACAAAAGGATGCTTGCCAGATCTCTGCATCCTCTCCTGATCGCCTTTTGCCTGGGTGAAGCGCTCAACTGCCTGAAGTGGGACGGGCAAAGAGGGGAAACTCTGGCCCCGTCCCGTTCTCCACTTTTAATGAGCGCTCCGATCATGCAGGAGTAAAAGGTCCAGGTGGAACAGTTCAGCGCTCGCACATACGCTCCGCTTGCTTTTCAATGAGAGAGTAGTAGACTTGGGGGCGAAAACTGCAAAGGGAATTACTTTATTTCTTTGGTTACGCGCGGAGGACTATTTTATCTTCTCAGGTAGGTTCACCTTCATTGCTATACCGAGATGAGGTACTTTGAGAACAGCGCTGCTTCAGCTTCCACACATGAAGAGCCGATTTTGTGACTCTGCTGCTGCGTGGCGTCAATGAGTTCTTACGCGTAATTGCGCGTAATTGATGTCCATTGCGTCCAAGCGAAGTTCAGCACTTCTGATAACCAACGCTACATGATTTATTTATTTATTTCACTTTTTATTAACTTTTTCCCTTTCCAGTTTAAACATCTGCTTCATTTCAGCTGAGCTTGTGAAATTTGACTTTCTGCCCAAATAAGCGCACCGCTGCCTGAATTCAGTGTTTGTTTTGCTTTCTGTGGATTTTTCCTGTTTTTCTGGTAAACACTCCTCTTTCCCAAGGTGACCTTTTCAGCTGAATTAATTCAGCCATGTCATCCTCATTCATACTGTATCCTGTGTACAAATGATCCAGCTTTTATTTTGTTACATTTCGATCGGGTTTTCCACAGCCTTTATTTTGAAATAAATTGTCAGAACAACAATAAGCAAACCTGAGAGGTGAATTCTTTGGCTTGTACACTGTGTTTGACATTTCTTTGTGTACTCTGTCTGTATGGTTTTGCAGGCTGATTAAGCACAGGTGGTCTCTCCACAATATGTCCAGCAGCAGGCTGCAGGCTGTGGCTTGCACTGACGCTGGTGCCAAGAATTAAAGTAATTCAGCCAATTCTGTGCTTTGATAAACAAATACTGTCCTAGCAGCGGCAGCAGCAGCCCGAAAGGCTACAGAAATGACCCTGTAGAGACATGTTGGCTTCCCTGTGTTGTCTAATCTCTCCAGTGATTCTTCAGTTGGCTTGTTGCTACAACACTTGGCACATCTCACATGCTTACAGTACATTTCTGACACCTGAATGTGGGGATTTAACACTCCCTGGCACACACTCTCACACACACACACACATGGCTGTGTGTAAATACCGCCTCACTTCAAGCAAGCCATCGCACAGAAACTCTGTGAGTTCAAGGCTGGTCATGATACTCAAATAAGCCTCAGTTACCCTCAACGGGCCACTCCAGACCAGGAATGTGGGTGCTGCTGAAGTGGAGGCAGATTGAAATACAGTCCTTGTGTTTTGGCGTGAAGCTGCACGGCTCTAAAGATCACCATTACTGATAGAAAAGTGTGTTATCAGCAACTTCGTTCAAACTCTATAGTGCACCCGTCACAGGTGTGTGTGGTCTGCCCGTGTTTTATGTCCTGGCTTTTTTTAAATAGGCACAGACAGCTACTGTACATCCTGTTTGCATTACAACCACCGCATACCTGTGACACTCCTGCCAGGTGTGATGTACAGTACATCCTGCACGGTCAGATCTCTGGTGTTTGCCTGCAGGAGCAGAGAGAGGTGAAATGGAAAAAGAAGCTGTGCCTCGCGTTATTTCGTGCAACTGATCCACATCGCATCGAGAATGTTATACCCCGAATTGATTTGCACTTTAATTCCTCAAACTCTGTGACCTGTCTGAGCTGCTGGCTTCAGGGGGCCCCTTCAGAGAACATTTCATCTCTTGCAGTGGACGTGAAAGTCACTTTGCTTACTTTCGTTGTGCAGTTTCTCAAAGTTAATTGTCAGAATGTTGACAGTTTGTTTGATTTGTGTCCCCGCCCTGCAGGAACGAGATGCTCAGTTTGGTTAAAAAATAAAGAGGCCAGCTGTAAACTGTGCTCTAGGTACAACCCATGCTTTATCTACAGTTCATCACCGGTGTATGGAAGATATACAACACCTCACAGTGTCTAACCCTCTTTGTTTTTGATTTATGGTGGCTGTGGGTGGTGAGTCTCCTCCAAAACATGTGATAAGTTAACGCAGAACGCCTTCGTTGCTTTTTTATTTCGGTCCTTCGGTTCAGTGCGTGTGTGAGATTGTGTCTCTGCAAGTCCCCTCAGGATCTATTATCTACTGTAGAGGAAACTCCCCACAGTGTTGTCAAAGGATATCATTTGCCCCACATTTCATTGCTTGGAGAAGGGGGCATTTAGAGGCTCACAAGGAGAACACAAATTAAGATGTCTCAAATTATTGTCATTTTTTGCACATTTTCCCCTTGGAGTCCCTAAATGAAGGCATCCTTATGATAGAGGAAGCTCTGCTGTACATGCGGGAACACGGTATTCACGGTTTAGACTTCCTCGCAGGTGTATGACAGATCGGTTTTGTAGTTTGCATTACCCAGTGAAGCGCGCTGACTCACCTCTCCTGTGCTGCAGGTCTGTCTCCTGTACTGTAGATGTGCGTATCTGTCCCAGCTTGTTTTCCCAGCCTCAGCTTTCTTCCCCCGCAAGGATAAAATTGTAGTCCTGACTGTGCAGCCGTGATCTACCTGCCTGCCTGTCAAAGCACAACGCTGTGGAAAAATCATGTCAGTGCTCATGAATGTCAGATAAAAATGTGGAGCTGGACTAGGGAAAGTCCTGCCACCGCCAACTGGAGCTCGATTTATTTTTACCTTGACATGATATGCTTTATTTGCAGCGTGTTCATCCTAAAATGGTTCAGTAAACAAAGGAGCAGCTCATACACACTGCCTTGCAGACAGCCTGACAGGAGTGTGATGCTCTATACCAGTGTGAAGATCCAGCACATGATGCTGTGGTTGAGAAAAGAGGTTCCCTCCATTGGGAGGATTTTATCTTAAGTAATCCCCTCTGAATTTTACTGTTAGGCTTTACTGTCAATTAAACAATGATCACTATAAATTACAGACAAAACAGGCACACTTATTGTTCAAACTCGCCAAAAATGGCATGAAAGATAAAATATTTCATTCATCCACTCTTGTTAAGGACCCCCTACAGACCTCTCAAAGTGATAGTTCCGTATTTTGGGGAAATGCTATTATCCACTTTCTTGTCACGTTGGATGAAAATATAGATATTACATCTGTACAGTGATGTAGATCACTTGTAGATTAGCAAAAAGACTGGAAACAGGCAAGCAGCTAGTCTGGCGATGTCAAAAGGGTAAAGAAAATCTGACTCCAGGAACCTTTAAAGCTGGTGGGAAAAAGTCAGTTTAATCCGTTTAAAAACTAAAGTGTAATAAGACATGTGGTGGTATTTTGAGGGGTTATGAGCCAAACTATTTCTTGGCGAGAAACAGTGAATTCCTGGGGTCTTGTCGTCACGGTGAGGTTGCCAGACAACCTGCGGAGGCTGCAGCAGGTCACTACATCCCGTCAAGTGATACAGTGCACATGACCTCCCTTAAAACCACAAATTGCTGTTTTACCCTTTGTTTTTTATAATCAAATAAACAAAATGTAATGTGTTAATTAGTGTGCTTTCGAGGTGCTGGTAGGCAGATTTTGTGACCCTCAGACAGTCATATTGCTAAGCTACGCCAAACAGTTACCAGGCCTAGCTTCATAATTGCCATGCATGATTGACTTTCATTTTTTGTGTCATTCACAAAGTGCCCAAACCCTCATCAGTTGTCAAGACACCAAAAGTACAGTTGCAGCAGTCAAACATTTCAGTTCGTCACAAAATTAAGCATTGTTTTGCAGCTCAGTCTTGAGCAAAATATTCTGCCAAACTTGACAAACAAAATCATTAAAAAAACGGTTCCCTCCCTGAAGCACAACTCATAACCATGTACACAATATATTATCAGGCAAAATTAGAGTGTTTTCAGTCATTTTGTCATGTAACCCTCATCAACAAAGCAAATAAGTGTATTTCCTTTAATGATTGGTCTCTGTGATTGTTTGCCAGACAGATGATTTTAATTTGGAGAAGTTGTGAAATCCCACAGCCCACTTTGTGTTCTGTTGAATGATGTTATGTGACGATTAAACTCTGGTATGTGTAACTTTGCTCTCAAGCAGTTACAGTCAATGAAGTTAAAAACACAATAAAGCCAATTTTTTATCGCTGCACTCGTTGTTATCCAGGGAGGAAGACTGGGCTCTTTTTTTTAAGGAACTCTCTAAACATATTTACACACATTCAAACCTGACAATGGCTCAGCACAACAATAGACTCATCTGTTGGACACTCAGCAGCTTACTGGTGCAGTTAGAGTCTGAAGGCCGTGCTCAAGGGCGCGGTAGCTGTATCGGGGAAAGGACGTTTACCCTCCTGGGATCTTCTAGTTACAAACCTGTCGTAACAGTCTGAACTGCATAACATCTGACCCTGCCTCGGAGGTCGCTGTGTGATCACATGATCAGGCTGAACCTGCCGGTGTGTGGTGGCAGTGACATCCACCGCCCTCGTGGGAGGTACGGCATTCCACCGTTAACAGGGAGGCTTCAGTCGTCACCTCCACAGTCAGGAGCTCCATCCCAGTGGCTCAGAGCGGAGCAGGACTGGAGCAGAGCTCTGGCTCAGACTGTGATGCAGTAGTTATCAGCAGTGCTATCATTACTACAACAGGAGCTGCAGTGTCTGGAATGACGTCTTGGCGGGCCGGCTTCAGTTCTTGTTAACACAGGCTTCAAGACTCTGATTTATGTCTTTACATGGGTATAACTTGGATCCGAATGACAGAGACAGAAAGACATTTTCCGTGTCTAGTGTAAACAGACTGTATTTCAAACGGGGATCCACCTTGAAGTGGTTGTTGGTGTCAAACAAACAATCTGATTGGACGCAGGTCCCCGTTCCCTACACATTAAATTACGCGCGTGGGTGCTCTCTAATTGAGTCTGGCTCTATAGATAGAGGGGCGACTCATACGTAGAGATTCCTCTCAGAGTCCAGATGTTCACGGCTGGGCTCTTGATTGGGAAATACTTTTTAGAGTTTAAATGTTTAAATGGCCACATGAGTTTTGCAGCGGCTGGAAGAGCTCAACAGTTTGTCTCCTTTTTAACCCAAAAAGTGTATCTCAGTGGCACAAGTCGACTTTGTCTTGTTAACAGCTGACACTACAGCACAGGTCACACTTAGAAATGTTGAGCAAAGTGTCCAAAGTCGCTTTCAGGAAACAGGAAATGGGTTTCAGAGGGTGAAACAGTGAGATTCTGCTTCTCTCCTCTCTCTAAGGTTAGGAGGTTACACAAGGACATCTGGCTGACCTGCTGAACCAGCACACCACCCATCATGAACGGAACATTGCTCACTACCATCTGCATCGGTGAGCCCCCCTCTCCACTTCCCAAATCTGTCTGTCTCCCTGCAGGAACACGCTGCTTTAAAATATATCATCCTCTGGGCGCTGTACCCTTCAGAATCCATCTTCTTTACATTCTCGCCATCAAACGGCGAGGTCTTGTGTGTACAGCAAACACCCTGATGATTGTGTTACTTTGTCTACTATTATGTGAAACACCCTCTGCCTCACCCACAGTGCTCCTCCTGGCCTGTGCTTGCTGGGCCAAGCCTAACGGATCAAAGAACAAGAAGCCAAAGCAAGGTAGACATCATCGCCGGCAAGCCTGTAATCTGTCAGTCACCGTGGTATAGGCTCCACTGCAGTCGCAGAGAAATGTTGAATTTCTAAATCACTTCATCACGTAAAGCTCTCAATATTTATATAGGCTGTAAACAAAGACATAAAGCTCATGGTGAGATTAAATGTCTTATGATGAAAGATACACTTTCTGAATTTGCTGGCTAAAAGGTTTCTAGACTTTTGTGGTTGAAAAGGGAATTTCTCTTGGACGTAACCATTAATTCAACAGCATTTCACTGAGTCTATGTTAATGTGAAGCATAACTAAAAGCTGAAGTCTAGTCAATCAGGAAGCCACGAAGTAACACATTTGTCTGTTATTTCGCGGCTACGTTTATATGGCTACTGGAAAACCTGGAACACAGCAGCATGACATTATCCCAACATTTGAGCCTCCCACCCTGAGTGCACCATCAGAGGAAAATGGCCGCCATGTGAATATGATCTATTGCAGTTAGCGCTGATGCCAGGTCCTTCCCTGGTGCAGGATCACTTAAGTCTTAACTAATAATTATCGTCATTATCAATTGTTCTGCTCATTATTTTCTTGATCAATCAACTAATCATTTGGTCCATAAAATACCAGTGAATGTGAAAATTGCCCTTCATGATTTCCGCATCCTTAAATGATGTGATTAGAGCTGCAACTGATGATTTTTTCATTGTCGATTAGTCCTTCAATTATTTTCTCAATTAACTGATTAGATGTTTGGTCTATAAAATATCAGAAAATGTGAGAATGTTGATCAATATTTCTCAAAGTCAAACGCAGCATCCACAAATGTCTTCTTTTGTTCAGCGATACTCAGTTTGCTATCATCATGGAGGAGTAATATAACCAGAATTTGTATTTTTTTTTTTTTATTTGAATAAATTAATTGTTGCAGCTCTAGATGTGATCAAATTGCTTGTTTTATCTGACTAACCAT
>OMLP01017008.1:43730-66638 GCA_900302685.1 Spondyliosoma cantharus
CCATCCAGAACTTAACCATATCCAGCTGACTATTACATAATGCAAGGGAAAGCAACAAGCACTCACTTCATCTTTCCTCCACAGTCGTTCCAGCCATAGAGTGTGACGTCAGAGCAGGAAAGATCAATCTCCCAGAGTTCATAGTTAAATGTCCCGCACACTGCAAGGAGACAAAGCAGCAGGTCTACGGGACAGGCGTGTTCGCCTCCATCTCCAGCATCTGCAACGCAGCCATCCACAGGTTAACAGTGGACTGATGAATTTGAAATAGAATCAGCATGGCACTCAAAGTTGTCTTTAAACTTTCTTTATTTGATTTAAAATGTTGTGTCCACAGTGGCATCATCACCAACACAGGAGGGAAGGTGATCGTGAGGAAGATGGCCGGCCAGAACATCTACAAAGGCAGCAACTCAAACGGAGTGCGCTCTCTGTCTCTGCCTAAGTGGAGGGAGTCGTTTGTTGTCTCAGGTATCAGTGATGAAGTAAACAATGTTAAACACACATTACTTTAGGCTTGGCCCTCCAACCGACAGCTGGCTCCGTTGTGTTTCAGTGGGGAAGCCCAAGAAAGGAGTGATCTACCCGTCTACTCTGGACTACGTCCCTTCAAGACCAACCTATGTGAAGACTACTGGTGAGAGGAGGAAGTTTTAATGAATTACATTTAGTTTGTCAGTGAGTGCTGTTTTAACCCAAACCCCTTGACATCTTTCGGCCTACAAATCACCACATCAGTGCACTCTGGAGACCAAAGATTACTAAATAGATGTCCCTGCGCTTGACTCCAGCATGTCTAACTTCGCTCAGGTTGAACAAGGAGTCTGAGTGCTTTAGTCTGGTGAAGAATGTCAAGAATGCATTACTACACAGTTGTTACTGTAGACGCTCTTCCTCGCCATCCATCCGTCTTGTACACCTTCATCTGTCGTCTCCCTTCAGGTCAAAAGGAGGCCAAACCGCCTGCAGTCACCACAGCGCTTCCTATGACAACAATGCCTGAACCCACCACTACTACAACACCTGAACCCACCACCACCACCACCACCACCACACCGGCTCCCACCACCACCACTACACCTTCACCACCGCCCACTACTACCAAAGCTCGAGCTGCTGTCCATAAAGTCAGGGATGCAGGTGACTTAAACATAAATCATTCTTGAATACATACACGCATAAATTCCTTCTTTTCAATCAATGGATCCATGTATGATACGTGGAGGATTGTGTATTCAGGATGGCGTTAATGATCCAGTAATACCGATCCATACAATAGATCCTGCAGCCAGCGTGCCGCCTCGCTGACGTCTCACTAACATTAGCGGCTTGTAACTAGAATTCCTGTTTGCCAGAACAAGCTTTCATTTGTGTGAAACTCAGTGATGAAGACGAATGATTGCAGCTGCTAATTACAAGTCACAACTGCAATCATGACAAATTGCAGCGGCTCTCTGATGGAGTTACAGTGCGGCTCAGTCATTCGACCGGATGACTGGCTCGACTGTACACTTGATCACCAGACCGTTCATCACTCTTATTAAATGAAAACATTATCAGGCGGCAATCACTGAGTCATCTGCCCTGTTTTGGATAGAAATGCGGCTACAGCGAGCAGACAATGCTGCAGTATCTCAAGGTATGTGTGTACATGAGATGGGCTGTGTGCCAGACAACCACCCAACCGAATCTCTCTCCTTCATTTTTCTGTAACATTACTCTCTCCCCTCTCCATATTGGCATCCCCATTTGTCTTTCTTCTGTCTAGGCAACAGTCACCCATACCTTGCCTCTGTGGCAGCCGCAAGTTCAAGTAAGTGGAGCAGAGCAAACAGAGGTCAACACTGGGGTGATTTTGGTTTTCTGGGAGGACGGGGGGGGTTGGTGGCATGAGGTGGTGCAGGGGTTTTGCTTTACACTGGGATGTGCAGGAGCATGAGTTGCACCAGGATTCATCATGTGTGTTGTGTATTAAAGGAGACATATTGTGCTCATTTTTCAGGTTCATAACTTTATTTTGGGGTATTACTAGAATAGGGTTACATCTGTTAATGCTCAAACAACACATAGTTTTTCTCATTCTGTCCAGTACCTTTAGCTCCTGTCTCTTTAAGGCCGCCCTCTCCATGGAATATCCAGTCTGCTCTGATTGGTCAGCTTGCACAGGCCTGAGCCAGCACTGCTAAAAACAACAGAGCACCTTTCCGCTAAATACATTCTTAGTTGCCAAAGTAGCCGTAAGGAGTAAACTATGTAAATGTGTGACATGGTGACGTAGTGTTTTTAACTTTCAAGATCTTGCAAAAGAACATGTATAAAACACTGAGGGAGAAGGAAAAAATGAATATCACAATAGGTCTCCTTTAAAAGTGGTCATATTTATCAAGTTCTGATTTGTAAGAAAGTTGATGTTTGAGTCTTATTCTCAAATCATGAAATACTGACGCCTTGGGGTGCCTAACCCCGAGTCTTACAAATTTGACCTTTAAAGCAAGATTGTCTTTATCAACAACCTGGCACAACCTGTGCCTCCTTCAGTTCATTTAAGCCAAAAACTTTAAACAGTAAAGCCATGACTCGGGCTGTTGATATATAAAAGATTCAAAATTTGATTCAAAGATTCAAAATTTGCATCTACATTTTTGTCAAAATGTGCCCACACTCTCTTACTCTTGATATTGGTATAGGAAAGACACAGAGTGGTCAAGGAAAAGGCTTCAGCCAAGGTATGTCAACACTCTCATTGATTCTGCAGCTCTTGTAAAGTCCTGATTCAAGTTGAACTAAACCGTGGCATTTCTTCAAAGTATTCAGAGGAGGTGCCTATCCGAATAGATACCCACAGCGTACCAGTGCAGGTAAACCAAGACACACTTGTCCTTCTGTCTGTTTTTTATTTCATTCTTGCATTTCAAAGAGATTGTCTCAACATCTGCCCGTATCTCTACCTTTCTTTTGAACTGATACACAAACTCTGCATGGTATTTCTGCTCTTTATGTGCACAGCTGCTTTAAAACTGCTTTTACTAGTCTGCTAACACAGGGCCCGACCAGATTGTTCTGGAGAAGCCCGACATCTGTTCTGTTGTCTTTCAAGTAAAATACCATCACCTGACTCACAAGATTCTGCTACGTTAACTCTGTTTTACAGTAGCAGTACATTTATTGACCTCTTCTCTTGTATTTGCTGTAATACCTCACTGAGAGTGAGTCTTTAACAAGGGTCTACAGCTGGTATCATTTACTCTTTCTCCATTTCAAAATGAACACCTTGTTTTATTGTGGAATTTGTTGAGGTCACCATACAATAGGTAATACTGACCTCTTACCTGCCAGCTCAGATAGACAGCTGAATATTATTTCATGTTATCTCATACGTTTGTCTATAAATCTTCGTCCCAGGTCTGCGCAGGCCCGAGGCAGGGTCGGCTATCAGGAGACCGCCATCCTCTCCAGTTGGCCCAGGTCAGCCTCATCACCAACACACACACACACACACACACACACAAATCAGAGTAACAAACAGGTAGACATGGTGGGACAGACAGGGAATGTGGGTCATGGGGACTCTGTTGGAACAAGAATCCAGGAGACTGCTGTAAGTCTGACCCTCGTATCTGCACCCATAAGCCCCTGTGATCTTCACCCCGGGGTCACCGCTAATCCACTCCATCAAGCATCTCGGCTAACATTCCTTTCACGATAACCGCTGTTCTCTGTCATCAGGCACGTCCTCCTATTCATGTTTTCATTCCGCGAGATGAAAAGAGGCAAATGAAGCCAAGTTAAGGCCTATTAATACGCCCAGCATATATCCTTTTGTATTTGATATCATGCTGAGCACAAAAACCCTTCAACTTCTCCTAAAGCTAAACAGCTGCACTGCATTTGTGGATGGAACCCCCAACCTGAAGCTCTCCTCTGCCTCCCTTTTTTTTCCTCTTACCCTATCTGCCTGTTTCTCATTGCTACAAACAGCTTTGAACAGGGTTCAGCCGGCCCCACCCGAGCGGACTCCGACCATGAGCCAGTCCAACCCCGGTAAGTATCTCCAGATCCTAAGCGGGAGTCCTCAAACTATACCAGCAGACACACTCGCTGACATAGAGAAGGAGACTGATCTGATCAAACGGGGGGGGGGGATAGGGCAGTAAAACCCTGGTTGAAATGTTTTATAAAGCAGCACTAATGTTTACCCTCTGTGGATGCTGTGGTTCAACACTTGGCCATCCTCTGTAAACGGCGGGCAGAGGTGCAATTACATCTTTCACCGTACCCAACCTCACAAAATGAGCCGTGAGTATGTAGACATGCCTCAAAGATGAGCGACGATGCGGTATCAGCGTCTTGGATTCATCTTGTGCCGTATCTCCACTCTTCTGAGAGACAGCAGCCGACTCTCAACGTTCTCCTTAAGATAAGACCACGATGAGAAATACACTCTGTCAGTGCTCTAATAACATCTTATGACAGATTCCCATCTGGTCGGGCCTCTGCGCCTCCCTTGTAAATGTTCGCAGCGAGGGAGAGGGAGATGAAAGCAGCAGCACCAAGTGGCCCGGTGCTGCTCCCACAGAGCCACCCTGCGTGACCCAATCCACAGCGCTGCAGGATCTGGGTCCACTCTGCAGCCTGTCAAGAATAGAAAGCTCTCGCCTCTCAAACCAGGCTAGGTTTGGCTCACTGAGGAAGGCGCTTCTGTTTTTTGCTTCTGTGGAATGCAAAACCATAGCTTCCTAAAATTAGACAGAACTATATCCATTTAAATGACGGTTGATCGGATGATATGATTCCTGAAACGCATTGTTTTTGCTGAGACTTAAGTGTGTGAAGCATCAGATCAGTGCAGAGAGCAGCTTTTCCCATCAGTAGCTTGTGGAAAATAAAGTGATACTTTATTGATCGCCTTAGGGAAATTCTTTATGCTTAAGGTCGGAGGTCAGAGGTAAGGATCACATATACTGCAACGCCCCTAGAGCCAGCAGGGATTCTGTGTCTTTTCTCGAGGACACTCCAGCAGGTTGGATGCTTGCCGTCATTGGAGTTTTGAACTCTGATTTATGAGTTGAAGGGTTTCCTCCATGGTCGCTTTGCCACCCCACTGCCCCAAACAGATGTTCCGATTTATTGCTCAGCTATCTGGAAATGTTACGACCCGGTTTAGCCTTGCATTTGTAATGAGTTTCGTGACAACCCTCTGTAAAAGAGAATGTCTTTGCTGGTGTGAAAACGCAATCAAATTAGTTTTATGACTTTCAGAGAAACGTTACGACTCCTGCAGACATATTGCAGAATGAGCTCCAACCAAAGGTGAGGATCAGTATCCCTGATCCAGCTCTGACCTTGTGGCCGCAGTGATCACTGAGGTGGCAATGATCAGGAGAGTTAAACCCAATCCTTTTAAAGCACCTGTTTCTTCAGAAAAAACAACACTACTGTCTGCTGTATAGTGCTGGGCCTTTGACCAGCAGCACATAGGGCTAATCTCTACGTCCTACTATCTACACTGTCCCTGGTTTGACACCAACTTTAAAATAATACTCCCACGCTTCACTGGGCCGGTGGCTGGGCTCTCCCAGCCCGTCCTGGTCAACAAAGGCCCTGCTCACTAGCTGCAACTGGATGGGAACCTCAGAGGCCAGGCTGTGTGTTTGTGTAAGCTACCCGTCCACCACAGGGAGGGGTTAACTGAAGTGTGTTGTCACGACTTAGTCAGTTTAGACAGATGTAATGCACTGTTATGGTTTTGCTCAGCTGTTTGGGCTTCTAGTGTTCAATCAGAGTTCGATTCATGGCGATTAAATTGCCAGATTGTTTTTTTCCACATTATAAGTTAAAGGTCTGTGTTGCCAAGAGGAACAGGTAGAGGACAGAAAAGTGAGAACACATTCTCAGAGAGCTGTGCTTCCTCTGCCTCTCTACTCTGCAGGGAAAAACAAGTGGGGCTTCGCTAAAACTACCTCCAGTCGCTCAGTCACTGTCTGTCTGAGAGACTACTGTACGTTCGGTGTCTGACTCGAGGCTGAACATCTTGTGCATACCCCACTAATAACGTGGCTGCAGGTTTAGTGGAGGTCGCAAGTATGCTCCTCCTCGACGCTTGTGCTGAACACAGCTTTCTAATCTTCTCCCGCACAGCTTTTCCCAGAAGGGATTGGGCCCCCCCTAACTTTCCTCGTCCTGATTGGTTTCCTGGAGCTCGACAACCAGCAGGTACAACACAGATCATCTTTCTTTTGCAATTCATGAACATATTCTAATTTAAATGTAAATTATCTTCTGTAATGTGATGATAATTGCATGGGTGCAGTATTTGTAATATGATGTTTTCCGTTAAGGTAGGTGTTGGATTTTAAGCTTTGAATTTGGTAGTCCAATGGCAACTTTGTGGACTCAGAAACAAAGTATTGTTTTTCAGAATTCTCACTTACTGTATAAACACAAACAGTTTCGTAAGAGTTTGTTTCATCTCACAGCGTGATCTATAGTGATCAACGTCGGGGACTTGTCTGAAAACAGGAAGAAAATAACAAAAAATAAACCACAACATGGTTCCATACAGCTCATCCGGCAAAATCAAAGTCTCGGAAAGTCCTAAGATCCCAAATTAATTTCAAAAAGGGTTGTTATTTACACCATCAACACCCGGTGGAGCTGGTGCACTCATGTCAGACTCTGTGTGCTAATGCTTTTAGCTTAGTAGCTTGATTTTGGCTTAATAAGATCCTTTCAAACCAACTTGGTATCTGGGGCCTGTGTGGAGCCATTTTATGTTGTTTTTTTTACATCAAGACAAGGCAACAGTGTTTTGGGGACTACAAAACTTCACTTGACTTTCCAAGGATGGATGGAAGTGACTAGAAAATGACTGAATTTCAATTTTGAGTGAACTGTGCCTTGACGAGTTTACAGCCATGCTAGCAGCTGTGCTTTGAGCTAAATGCTAACATTAGCTACCAGATTGACAAAACTGGATGTATTCAGAGGAAATCCTTCTTGTAATACATCCATGGTGCACAAAGACATTGCTAACATGATGCAAGTGTAATCTTTACCATGTTTGCCATCTTAGTTTACTGTGTTAGCATGCTGACATTTGCTAATTAGCACAAAATGGCTGATGGGAATGTTGTTAGTTTAAGGCAACATTAAGCACCATAAAGGCTCATTTGCTCACTTCATTTACGCTCCCTTCATGTACAAAAATAGATATGTCCGTCTCAAACGATGGGGTCAAATCGGTCTCACACAGACCTTCGCCTTTGCTTCGCCAATATCCAGAAGCTTTCAGGAAACATGCAGAAATACAGATGGAAACGAACACCAGACCGAAGGATCTGTCCGTATCCAACGTTGAGCATAAATGAGCCTTAAATGTAAGCCCTGTAGTTGATAATGCCTCCACCTTCTCTGCTGTACATTCAGATGTTAGTTATGCAGCTCCAGACTCAGGATACACGTGGAGTGAGACGGACGCTTCTGAGGTTACAGGTAAGTCAGACTCTCTCGAAGGCAACACAGCACGACAGCTCGGTGTGTACTGCCCCCCTTCACAGCGGCAGGTCACCACACCTCGTATCAAACTATGTCGCATGCACAAACACAGCATGCTCGTGTGACTGATACAGATGAGTATCTGCTGACCATGCATGTGTTGAATTGTCTCCATCTGTAAGTACATGCATGTGTCTCAGGATGTTGTGTTTACATGCCATCTGCCTGCCATATGAGAGATTCCTGTGAAGTGTGCGAGAGAAGAGCGTAGGGCAGGTTTATTGTGTGTGCACGTGTGTGAGAGACACTGTGAGGTGATGATACTGAACACAGCCGTCGTTTCCGCTGGTCTGGGATTGGTTGTCGGGGAGAATCTGTGACCAATCACAACCGTGGAAATGCTTGCTTGTCCCTCTGAAGTTCATTATGGGAATACTAATGGGTTTCAAAACATCCTCCTCTAGCTTGGGATCACAGGCCTGATATCTCAGAATATGAGCGCTGGTTTTATAACTATGGACCATACCGTAAGTGTTTTTTTTTCTATTTTATTTATTGGGAACTAACAAGTCTTGGGGTTCAGGTTTTACATTTTCATATGGATGGATTGTGATTCTGTTAATGCAACAGTGGCACTTCACAAAAATTCCACAAGTTCCCATTTTATTTTCTGACACAAGCAGACTTGGGTTTGTTTCTTGTTTAATTTAGTGTTTAAATGAAAGGAGACTGTGTCATTTTGACTTCTGAGGTGAGATTTCCCTGGTGTTTCTTCATCTGATTTAAATGCTGCCTTATTCAATTAGTTATATGAAGAATGTACCTTAATTCACATAAAAATCATAATAAAAACAATAAAAGGAACATATCTATATGAGCTAGCTTGAGAACTGGGCTGTGACACTTAAAGAAGTAGTCCAACAGTTTGGGAAATATGCTCCTGTGCTTTCTTGCTGAGAGTTAACAATTTACTCTCATGTTGGTCTTGTATGAACATGAATCTATAGCTAACAACCACTTAGCTTAGCTTAGCACAAAGATTGAAAATGGGGAAAGTAGTAAAAGTTAGCTTGTACATTTAAATTTTTGTGCAAATTCAACAAAAGAGACATAACAAGTTTATTAGTGAGCTTTACACAGCATGTGCTAAGGCTGCATAGTGAAAGCAGCAAGTTAGCCGAGAAGCTACAGCAGCACTAACACTAGTCTTGTGTCTAAGTTATGTCTACACACGATGTGTGGGGGGTACAGCATCGAGGGTTGGTCATTATATATCATTATGACATTATATGTCATCCTCTCTGTTTTGACAGCACTGAGAGCCAAACACACAATCACTGTAATATGAAATAGAGTTTAAGCATAAAATTACACATAAGACGGGGGCTCAAACTGCCGAACTGCGACAGCTGTACTGATTGAAATAAAAACATATCTGTTCTCTCAGACATGCAAACACTGAAAAACAGAGCCTCTGGAGGATGATCCACGCTAACTGCTCCCCCCTGCATCTAGTCTTGATGCTAAGCTAGGCTAATCACCTCCTGGTTCAAGCTCAGTTAAATGAGCGAAATCTATCTTCTCATCTATCCCTCGGCAAGAAGGCAAATAGGCCATAATTGTTTTCCCCGAAAATGTTTAAGAAAAGATTTCACATTTGAATTTGTTTTTAGTCACAGCCATCACACTAAAAAAATGCAAACCAGTTACAACATGGCCCACTGACAAGACAGAAAAAGGGCACTCTCAGATTACAGGCCATGGTTCCACTTGTTTGACGACACGGCCGAGCCACCAAAAATCTAAGTAGAAGGGACATGGTTTTAAAAGCGAGTGGCTGAGCCGTTTCCAGCGTGCACCACAGAAGTACCGCCACACAACACCAATGAAACATGGAGCCGGAGCAGCAGGCTGTAATGCCATGGTGTGTTCACATTAATTTCAAATGTGTCGTGTGTCACTGCCTATCATCACTGATGTCTTTACTCATAGTGCCTCGCTCCACTGACTCAGATGGCAACCGTAGAGTGCCACTGGATACTACCCATACTAGAGGTGAGCAGTAGTTACCATGGATACAAACACCTCTTTGTGTCCTGTGAGACATCAGATTGGACACAACACATTTCACTGCAAACTTCATTCAGACTTTTGCTCTGTCTTTTGCCTCTGCTATTCACTACGTGCTGCTTTAGCTTTCTGATTATGAGTAATGCACACGTCACATTTCCCATTTATGAAGAAGAAGCAGCTATAATGATGGATGATATTAGTAGCTTGCTGCTCTGTAGTAGAGATGTGCTAATGCTGAGCTTCTATGATATCATCCATGCAGTGGAGCCGGTGGACGCCTGGAAGCCTGAAGTAAATCTTTATGAATCAGGTGAGATAGCTTGCTCTGCCCTCCAAACGAGTCACTTTGCCAGGAAGCCCTCTGCTCTGACTGTAAGTATGAACCAAACTGAGGTTACCCAGGGAAAAGGCATCTGTGTTTCTGCTCAGCCTGTAATTGCAGGGCTTCAGAGTCTAAAGTCAAATGGCATGGTTTTCTGGAGGGTAAAATCAGTTCCTGTTTGGCATAGTTTTTGCCACAACAAATACTGGCTAAGGTTCAGGATCTCTGGAAAGTGGACAGCTGCAAATGCACCACGTTCAGTGGAATTTTTTACCAAACTTTCATGTTGATTCCACAAAAGTGGTTTGCTTTGTGGAAAGAAAATAAAAAAAACCTAGGACGATGTATTTCCATGACAACATACAATGTGATTGAATTGCCCCCGAGATGGTGAAAAGGCATACTTTTAATTTTAGAATGCATTTGTCGAGGATTATTAAAGGACACAGACAATTCTCACAAATGCATGAAAGTGTCTTCTTTGAGTTTAAGGCCTAAAGAGTAGATTTCAGCAGAATAGTGAAATTCTGCTTCAATCCCTTGTGTGTTTCTTGATTTTCAGGCTTTAACGTGAGAGAGCAGGAACCTGTACCCAGAGCACCGGAGCCCGTGTCACAGGGAGACCCCAGTAAGTCCCTCACCACTATGAGTAGAATTTATATTTCATTATCGCATCCGTCAGATTATTAAATATGGCCAAATCCTGGTGAAAACTGGTGCAGAGTTTTCTTTTTTAATGTCCTGCGTTGAAAACTGTGGTGAGTATTAAAGGTGCCTGGTGGATTTATTTCTGTAAACAAAGACAGTCATGTTTACATTGAGTGTTTCTCAGCACGTCCTGTTGTTGCAGACTGTAAGGTGGACCTGGCCTTCCTGATGGACGGGAGCTGGAGCATCGGGAAGAGGCGCTTTAAAATCCAGAAGGACTTCCTGTCTGACGTGGCTCAGGCCATCAACGTGGGTGTGGCCGGACCCATGATGGGCATCATCCAATACGGGTAACCTCACTGAACCTCACATAAGTGACTATGTGCCATTTTTAGATGAGAAAACACAATGTGGTTGTTTTGTCTGAAGGGATGACCCCGTGACAGAGCTCAGCCTGAAGTCGTACTCTAACTCCAGAGAGGTGAAGTCAGCCGTGGATAAGATCGTGCAGAAGGGAGGCCTCTCCAATGTGGGTGAGTGACCCGCTGTCAGCTACCAGCTACAGTAAATGCTTCCAAACACAAGTGTGAAAGTGAAACGGCTGCAATTATCGCATGGTTTACTGCCCAGGCACATTTTCACATGCAAGGATGGTATTAAATCTAAATTTGCTGCGAGACACTGTTCGCTAAATTACAGTCTTCTTTCCGTAAGCCGTGTTTTTCCTGTGCTCTAACCAAAAAGCATTTGGTTTTACCAGCCCGTGGGGGTCAGTTTTCTGAAGGCAAGTGCTGTTTTTCCGCTCTGGTTGGTGCGTCAGCATGCATCCACCGCCACATGTGTCTTTATGACATGCTAAATTTTGCATTCACATACAAATAGTGTTGTTTGCGTTTGCCCAGAAGTGCTCTCTAATCAGACAACAGCGTAAGTGGTTGTAAAAGCCTCTGTAGTCCCCAACAGAGCCTCTCCTGTGCTGCCATCATTTAGACCACCAGCAAGACTTTGACAGATTAAATGATAGGATGTCACTATTTTTATCATGATATGCAGTTAAATGCACTTAATATAGAGAGGTACAAAGTACATGAGCTGCGATGTGACATTTTTATGTGGCCCTCTGTTGCATGCGCATAATGAGCACTTTCAAAAGCAAATTTTTTCCATGTGTGTTTTTGTTGTATTTCTTATCCTACAGTCAGTTTGTATTTTTGTTCATCTGTTGAGTAACAGCTTTGGTTCTACTCCCTCAACTATCTTTATCTGAATGCATTCCTGCTTTGCAGCCACAGACTTGGATATAGTGGATGTAGCATCTTTATAACTGTCTCCCTGCTGCCCCCTGGTGCCCTGACAGGAAAGGCCCTGACCTACATCAACAGGCAGTACTTCAGTGACGCCAATGGAAACCGTGGAGGAGCTCCTAACGTGGCCGTGGTGCTGGTGGATGGCTGGCCCACAGACAAGGTGGAGGAGGCGTCTCGGCTCGCTCGGGAGTCTGGCATCAACATATTCTTCGTCACCATCGAGGGCCCTGATGACAGCGAGAAACCGAACCTGGTTGAGACCAACTTTGTTGAGAAGGTGGAGTATTATCAAAACACTGTGTTGGTTCCTCCATCAGAACAGTTTAACACAAAGGGTGATCTGGGTGCCCAAGTGGCTCAGTTGGTGGAGTGTGCGACCCATGTGCAGAGGCCTTGTCCTCGCTGCAGCGGCCCCAGCTTCGAGTCTGACCTGTGGCCAGTTGCTGTGTGTCATCCCACGGCTCTCTCATCCCATCTCCTGTCATATCTCAAGCTGTCCGGTAAATAAAACGTCATGAAAAGACCAAAGAAAAAACAAAATGTGTCCTTTCCTCCACAGGCTGTGTGTCGGACAAATGGCTTCT
This sequence comes from Spondyliosoma cantharus, assembly GCA_900302685.1. Taxonomy (NCBI): domain Eukaryota; kingdom Metazoa; phylum Chordata; class Actinopteri; order Spariformes; family Sparidae; genus Spondyliosoma; species Spondyliosoma cantharus. The sequence continues at coordinate 56,159 of OMLP01017008.1, forward strand.
ACTCTCTGCCCGTGAACAGCTGGTTTGCTCTGAGGAAGGCCGTGCAGCCTCTGGTGAAGAGGGTGTGTGACACAGACCGCCTGTTGTGCAGTAAAACCTGCCTCAACGCAAATGACATCGCCTTTGTCATTGATGGCTCCAGCAGCGTGGGAACCGGCAACTTCCGCACTGTGCTGCAGTTTGTGGCCAACGTCACGCGAGAGTTTGAGATCTCCGACACGGACACACGGGTCGGAGCCGTGCAGTACACCTACGAGCAGAGGCTGGAGTTTGGCTTCGGCCAGTACAACAACAAGGGCGAGCTGCTCAACGCCATCAAACGCATCAACTACTGGAGTGGCGGGACCAGCACTGGTGCTGCCATCACCTTCGCCGCAGACCAGCTTTTCAGCAAATCCAAACCCAACAAACGCAAGATCATGATCGTCATCACGGATGGGCGCTCCTATGATGACGTCAGGGTACCTGCACTGGCTGTCCAGAGCCAAGGTCAGAGGTTAACCTCAACAAAATCTGAAAAATTAGGAGATTTTAGGTGGATATGGTCATGTCAAGCAGTGACTATGCTTTAGCAGTTATAAAGCATTTTCAAACCCCATTAAATACAATAAAAAATTGAGGGTGACCTCTTCATTTAAAATGGAGTTGTTTTGTTTAGGAGTCAGGTGCACAAAAATTTAAGTATAAATTATATTTATATGATTATACACAAAGTTGCTTCCTCCACAGTAAGGTGTCATGCAGTGTTTGGTGTCATGCAGTGTTTGATGTGACAAACGCGTGTGAGGTGTGTAATCTGCTGTCCCCTCTTGTGATCTAGGTGTGATCGCCTACTCCATTGGCATTGCCTGGGCTGCCCAGGATGAGCTGGAGTATATCGCCACAGACCCCGACAAGGAGCACTCTTTCTTCGTGGACGAGTTCGACAACCTTTACAAGTTTGTACCCAAGATCATCCAAAACATCTGCCAAGAGTTCAACTCCCAGCCCCGAAACTGAGGACGGACTGACGAGTGGAGGTGATCCTGGGCAGTCTTAACAGAACACTGATTGTAAATGTACTCACTCTGTTGCCCAGATGGCGGTGCTGGATTGGCTGCAGTGCCCCATGTTTGAACAGGGAGGGGGTTTGAATTTAGGTGAGGATTGTGGGTTTGGACAAAACAAATCTTTAAGAGAAACAGCATTCGGTCCCCAGAATACAGATGGCGCTAATTGTTTAAAGGTTTGCATACACAATGACGTGATAGCATCTCGACGTTTACTGTTGTGCCAGTTCTTCTCCATTGGTGCCATAAAGAGAAAAGAGTATCCCTAATCTTTAGCAATGGCACTAATACAGGCTTTATAAGCTGTAACTAAGGGTTTTATTAACGGAACAGCTCTCCCAAAAATGAAAATTCATTATCTACTCAACCTCATGCTGATGGAAAGCTGTGGGAAGTTGTGTGAACAAAACACAAAACATTTTTGCAGCTTCACAGCAAAACAGGGCTGCAGCATTCATTAAATGAGATGGCGGCTTCTTTCAAAGCTTAAAAAAGGAAAAGGATAAAATGGCTCCATACAGCTTGTCCAGTGTAATGCAAGTCTCTGGAAGCCCTGAGATCCCATTTTGAATTGAAAAGATGTTATTTAAAACTTCTACAAGCCATAATCTTCACTGTAGATGCTAAGCTAACAGTGTTAGCTCGCAACCAATCCGGAGAGTTTGCACGAGCGCAACCGTACGTCAAGGGTGTAAATAACGTCACCTCAGTTTGGGCTTCTGCAGACATGGTCTATGCCGGATGAGTTGTTTTTTCACGTTTTCAAACAATTCCCCAGTCTACTTAAGTTGTTCAGGAGAATGCTGCAACACCATTTTGGGTGTGAAACTTCAGAAGTGTTTTGTGAACTACGAAACTTCACCTGACTTTCTACTGGCATCGGGGGTGATTAGATAATGACTGAATCTTCATTTTTGGGTGAACTGTTCCTTTAATGTCCAGATATTGTTTACTGATGCATTTAGATAAGTTATAAACCATTGTTCAGGACAACATTTGGGTTGCCAGGTTGTGACATACCCCCCTAGATGGTGTTAGCCCTCCTCAGGCATGATCATGCATCATGCAAAATATTCCAGCGCACTGTTTTACCTCTTAACATCTGGAAAAGTGCTGCAGAACATAAAATTCACCAAAGTTCACTTATCAATAAGTGTTTACTAACAGCTGGTTTGATGGATTCAATTTGTAACATCAAGCTTGTAGAAGCAGGTGCCATGCTGGAGGAGCCGAAGGGATTTTTCACAACTTGGAAACCCAAAAGTTATTCTTCAAATAAAGCATTAGTAAATGATTTATCATCAGTAAAGCCCTTAAGTCCAACTTATACAACCTTTATAGAGTTTGAGAAATGTAGATTTAAAGCATGCCTAGCACTTCCTCTTATGGCTTAACATAACAAACCTAATAATATGGTGCTTTTTTTGTACAGTTCTCTTTAAAGAGGATACACTTTCTTAGAATCGGTGCATTTTGATCTTCCTAATAGGAGAGATTTGATAGTAGGGACATTGTTAAAGTTCCTCTATGGTGCTGACTTTGAGCGGTAGTCGAAATGAGGCTTATGAGCAACCAACAAGTGGACCTGAAAGGCCAATCAACAACGTTGGAACAAAGAGGTGGACTTGTGTGAGAAGCGAGGAGAGAGGAGCTTGTATTTCTTAAGAGTGACGAGTGAATGAAAGCAGTTCGTCTCATGATCACTCTTGTTTTTCTAATAGTGAGGTTGCTTCTAACAGTGCAGGCATGTCTCAGTTTTGTTGAAAGCTTATTTATGATTTTCTCCCTGTTTTGTCCTGTTTGTACATATGCATATTAAAAGCCTTTCGCTAATAATGTCCAGATAATTGATCAATATTTTTTTCCTGCAATTTTTAATAAAATAAAGAAAAGGAAGAGAACTTAAAGTGGACGGCTTCTGCTTATTCTTTTGGTTCTTTGTCGCAATTTCTGTCAACATCACACTTAACTCAGGCAAATATCAACACTCTGATGTGACGCACATATTTTTAGATGCAGTACGACTTCCACTTACCAGAGGCATAATTATCTTCATAACAATATGTCCATTTAGAATTGCTCTCCATAAATCTGCTTGAAAAATCACAGGAAACAAGACATTTCTTTGAACTACAGAACTTGCCCTAGAATCGTCATGTTTTTAAGTTTTCTTCTGTGTCACAGTAGTCCAGTAATAGTTGTGTGTACATGCATGGCTGCATGTGGAACAGGAACCGCTAAAAGCCAATTCAGCATACCCTTTAACGCTGCTTATCATCCAAATTGTGAACAAAACCCTTAATTCCCAGAATTCACGGTGCGAGTGCAAACCGTGTTCACGTTTGTCAAATGACCGACATCAAAACCAGGTTAAGATTTTACAGCAGGTTTTATTTTGAACATACTTTCATATACAAACCAGTGACTGAGAAAATGGCTCATTTGAAGCTGTACTCTACATGTACAACATCTTGATTGATTTGCTTTTTTCTTCTTTTTTTTTTCTTTTTTCAAACCCAGGATCACAGTTTACAGTAAACTGGAATTTGCAGGACGCTCCTCTTCCCTCAGTGTTGGATGATTAAACTCATTATTTCAAACAGTCCTACTGCTAAACACTGGGCTACTGTAAATATCTGGACATGATACATCACATTGTAGTCGAGCATGTCCACACAATTGGGGAAAACTACATACAATACAAGCCATTCAATTCAAACAAGAGCAAACTGGCCAAAATCAGTTAGTTATTCCTAAAATGGACATCTAGAACCAAGTTTGAATTGTAATTATATAACCAAGATGGTTTACTTTGGACACTTATGCTTGTAGTCTTACTTCTGAAGTGTACAATAACTTGAATCTAACGGACAGGCATTATATTTAATGGTCTGTATCACTCTACCAGCCCTGAAATGCACAAAATTGATTCCCCAACCACACTTATCAAAAAGGAGCACTCAAACTCACGCTGCACAGTAAATTTTAAGACTGAATATATATTTTGTTTATTATAAGCATTTGTAATTTTACATCCAATGTTAAAATCAACAACATTGTGACAACCAGCTCAGTTTCTCCGCCCCTCCCCTCCCTCCCTGTTCCCCGAAACAAGCTTGTTAAAATAACATTGTTCAAGACCTTTTTAAAGCAAAGGCACATTTGTCAATACGTGTTTTTAAAAAGGAAAAATAAAGGCAGGCCAGCAAGCAGAGTCAGTCTGGGAAGCAGAGAAGAAGAAGAAGAAGAAGTGAGAGGCTTCCACGACAGCTCCAACGAGCCTTCAGTACCCCATGTTTCTGGAACAACACAACACAAAACCTGACTTGGAGTAAAGGGCCCGGACCCGGTTTGTCTGAGAGGTGAAGGTCAAGGGCCAGAAGGATTTGGGATGAGCGTGAAGTCAAAGGGGCAGAAGACTGGCTTGAAACCTCATCTCTCCACTCCAAACACTCTGTAACACTTGTCCTGAGCCTCCTAGCTAAGGAGGTTAAGTTTAAGTCTGTCTGGGGGAGGGTGGCGCTGTGGCCCGTCACACCCAGGCCTGCCTGGATGGTAGATGGGGGACTAGAGAGCAGTTCTCCTGACTGCCCTCCCTGCCGACCCTTTCTATGGAGAGTCAAGGCCCGTTTCAGGCTAGCGGCTACATAGTCTACCAGTCCGACTTGAAACCGGTGGCCTGTGAGAGGTGGCACTAGACCCGTGCCTGAAGGTCCTTCCCCTCCCGTGTCTCTATTGGTCCCTGATCATGGGAGGTTGAGTCACAGAGCGGGGCTGCAGGGAGAGACCCAGCTCCACGTCATACGAACACTTTGGCGAGAGCATCTGCCCCGGCGCTGGCGATGTAGCATTTAGACGGATGAAACGCCACATCGTGGATCGACTCCTCAAACTTCTTTCTGTGGGCCGTGAATTCCTGGATGCAGGTTTTACTCTCCAGGTTCCACAGACGGATAGAGCAGTCATGACCTGCAGAGGAGAGGAGAAGACAAGTTATTGTGATTTCCAAAGAAAGTACAATAAGTAACAATTGTGATGTCTGGGGAAAACTTTGACATCTGAGACTTAAAGTAAGCCATTATAGTGTTTTTAATTTATGCATGTATTTCTTTCGGTTTTGGACTGTTGGTTGGACAAAATAAGTAATTTGAGGATGTTATTTTGGGGTCTAAGAAATTGTTAAGAGCATTCCTCACAATGAACAATTATTCAGGAGATTACTTAGTAATTAAATAATTGTTTTTTGCAGCCTGGCTACACATTGCACAGGCTCAGTCACGGTCAGGTTGGGTCTGAGGCGAACAAACTGTCAATGAGCTGATGTAAAAGGGGCAGACAGTGGTTAAGAAGTACTTACTGCCTGACATGAGATAAAGTCCATTAGGGTCTACAGCTAAGCTTGTGACAGCGTCCAGGTGAGCCACCATGGAGTGAATCAACTTCCCGCTGTTGTTGTCGAAGAACTTGATGTGTCGGTCCTCCTGCGCAGTGATGGTGATGGGGAGAGTCGGGTGGCTGAGGACCTTGTTGATCTGACAGGGGGTGCCTGGTTAAGAACAGACAAGAATAGATACGTCATGGCAGGAGAGGGAATTTGCACCAATGGACTTTAAAATCATTTGCAACAATGTGGAATTACTATATGTTGTGTGTGGGCGTTATGAATGTTTAATTTGACAAACAATGATTTTGCTCATTTAGTTTCATTTTCAACGCAACCCAACCTTTTCTTATTTTTTCAAAATCTTTTTCGTCTTTACCAGTTTATAACTTTGTCTTTGTTTTGATTTGTGTATGCATATTTTAATTCTTACTCCATCTTAATGTTTGTAAATATAATTTTGTATTGATACAATTCAGGAAGATGTTAAAAAAAGAAAAGAATGTCATCTTTGACTTTTTAAACAATCTCGCAACACCTCACCTGATTCTGTTTGTACTTGATAGCAACACAAGAACTTAAACGTACATTTTGACTGAAACAGCATAGACACACGAGACAGATATACTCAACAATGTTATCATATGCAGCACTAAGTTTTATCAATGAAGTACTGCGTCAATGATGTATGTGGCAGCAAATTTGGTATTAGTACAACAGAATAACATTGCAGATTCTGGTTGAGCACGTCTGGTAATGGTTTACATTCCAGCTGCTGCCACTAGATGTTACTCAAGAGCCACATTTTCAGGAAGCACATACCTGACTTCAACATATTGACTGAATTCATCAAGTGTTATCCTTTGATTTAGTAATTAAACACATCCGCATTCTCTGATTTGGCTTTTCGTATGAATTTCATGGAATCACATATGGATGAGAAATACCAATGACCAAAGAAACAACAACAAGATTTAACTGAAAGAAAAAAACAAACTATCTCGGATCTAGGATTACACTAATATTGGTGTAATTTGATCTGCAAAACAATCGTACAATTCTCCAGCCAATCTGACCATTTCTGATGACTTATCATCTCTCAAAGAATTAAAAGTTTTAAAAAACTTCCTGCTGTGTTATTGGTTTTGTCTAATTGAGTCTCTTCCTCTGTCAGTGATGGCAAATTTATTTTTGAAAAGAGGTCTGAGTGATATAAATCTCTAAAATAAGCTTGTGACACTTCAGTTATATCTTTTGGTAATTTGAAAGGTTCCTCAGATTCTGGGCATATTGTCGTAGCAACCATTCTACTTGATTAGCTATTCAGTAATTGAAATACATGCAAACTACTTTCTCCGTTACCCATTTCATATTAGCTCTGGCTGGAGAAGCATAAATTCCTCTTTTCAGTTCTTACCTGGCTCCAAATTGGACTCCAGGCTGAGGACCAGCTGGCGGGTCTCCATGTTGAAGAGGCCAATCTGCCCGTTTGTAAAGGATGTGACGAGGTGGGCCGGTTCACTGCACACCAGGTCTACTGAGGAGGGAACTCCTAGATCTTGTACACAGAAAAATAGATACATGTATGTTAAAATGACTATTTAATACAAGCAATATTTAGAGAAAAGGCCCTGATATGACTTTCAAGTCAGTACTTTTGTCTTCGTTGAATACAGCGAGGGCGGGTGAGGTGGTGTTGGCGTCCCACAGTCTCACGGTGCCGTCTGCGGAGCAGGAGAGGAGGCGCTGGTGCGCGCTGCTGTACACCAAACCCCAAACTGAGTCGGTGTGTCCGCACATTGCTCCGCGCAGCATCGATGGGTCTGCAACACAAAAAACACAATTCAGGTACCATGTCTCAATCTGAAAATCTACAAATTCTAACAAAACGCACGATGCTGTTACCGTAGGAGTCGTAGGGGTCGATGTTGGGGTTGGGGGTGTTCCAGCACTGGATAGTCCCGTCAACCCCTCCGCTGAAACACTGCTCCCCTGTGCTGCTCATTACCACGCTCAGTACAGCCCCTCTGTGGATCAAATAGTGATGAATTATTAAAACTACTAGTCGATTTAACATTAAAACTAAAACACTTTTTCTTCATGTGCTTTGTTTTTACCTGTGAGCCCTGAAAGTGTAGATCGGTTCAACATCTAAAGCAGCGCTCCTGTGGACAAACAATGTAATCAGTACTGTAACATACAATATCAAACAGTAGTGCCAAATCAATGCGTTGATAATTAAGTTCAAAATGATTGGCTTTGAATTGTACAAAGCTATAAATGTATTTACAATTTGCTGTGATACCAGCGATCCATTAGTTATACCCTCAACTCTAAAATGACTTCAGCCTCTAAAAATAACCACATCACATTACTACAGACTGTGTGTGGGCTGCAGAGCTGTGACGAGTGTTGTCAGTTCATTGTCACATGGGGGCAGTTTCCTGTAGCTGAATGGTGTGACAGTGCAGCATCCTCCTTATGGGACTAATCAACAACAGAGCTTTTCTTTCTGATGACGCTCAAGTCTGCTGCCTCAGGTGCAAAGTGACTGAAGCAAACACACTGCTGTCTGAGTATTGGTGTCTCTAACAGCCAATCAATACAACAGCATATTTAAAGCTGCTCATTTTGGCTCAGAAACATAGGAATTGATGTTTATTTGGTACAGGCTGTACTGGAATAGAGTTTTAGAGGTATTTGACTTGTGTGTGGGTGTGGTGTACTTACTTTTTGGCAGGAGCAGTCTTTTGCAGGTTCCACATCTTGAGGGTGTGGTCCTCTGAAGCAGTGACAAGGACGGGCTCAACAGGGTGAAAGGCCAGAGCTCGTATCCCATCAAAATGGCTCCGCAGAGTGAATTTGGGGTTCCATGTTTTTCTCATGGCGTCCTTATTGTTGCCAATCTGAGGAGAGGACATCTAATCAGTACTCAACATATACTTAACATGTTTACTATGTACTCCAAAGGTCAGCTGCTACATTGATGGATAAAAAATATGCAGAGACTGAGGATAAACAAGTGTTTGATGCCTATGTTCAAGGAGGTATAGTGGAAGGAGGCAGATATCAATAACGGTAGTAGCATTTTGAAAGCAGACATCTGGGCATATTTCTGATTTTATGAAACTGCTGGAAAGCACAAACTGGAGAGACCCATGCTGTGTGTAAAATCTCTATCACAGCAATTATTAACCATGTTAACCATGGAGCTGCATTGTGAAAACCTCAATCTTTGTAGATTAGAGCCCACATGTATTGCACTACAGATGTATTTATGTTTTGTTTATGCTCTGAGATGGGTCACACAGATGCTGGTATTGAAAATATGCAACTTTTTATATTGTAGACTGTTGAAGCCTGATTTTTGAAAGGGCTTTCTAAATAAATGATGAAAAAACAGCTGTCAGTTATGTAGAAAATCAGGTGTGATACACTGCATTTGAGTCATTGACAGGTGAATCATAATTGAATCAAATTGTGAATGAGTTCTCTCTGGTGCACTAGGACTCATCTTAATGCATTTTTTCATACTTTTTTTTTCTTTCCATTTTATAAATAACCATCCTCTAACCACTTTTTTTGTACACCAACCAGGAACCAACACACTACAATCAGCCTAGCTTTAAACAGCATGCTACAACCTATATCTTTCATCACTACACTTTCAAAGCAGCTTACCTGACAGTCTATAAAAATAACCGTTTGAGAAACAAATGGTACGTTTTCAGCATGTGATGCGACTCTCTCGATTTGCTGCAGATTAGAGGAAGAGGCCCGGGGTGGCTCTTTTTCATAAGGCTCAAATAAATAACATGAACAGAAACAATTTTTCGCCAGCGAAACGATCCCATTCTCTTAAATTCCATTGTGCCTCTTCTGCGTACTTACATCATACGCCAGACTGTCGGCCTCGTTGGCCACGGTGAGTCCAGCGAGCTCCCCGAGGCCCAGCTCGCTCTCCATGGCCTCGTCTGTGCCCATAATGAATGACTTCCCTGAGGTGGGCGGGAACGTCAGTGCCTCAACTGTGAACAGAAGAAATATATAGATATACACCCACCGTTGAAGATAAAACAAATTTAAGTAATTCTAACATAAAGTTCACTGCTAAAATCTACTGGTATTTTTGCTCGAGCACCTTCATCTGGTCGGTTCCCATCATGCTCATTGAACCGGACCGCATTGGGTCGGGACTGGGGCGTGGATGGAGGTTGCATGTGGGACGAGTCCTCTGCATCTCTCAGGTTGGCCAGCATGTCCTGCAGCTTGGACCGGTTTGGCCCTGTTTAACGATGCAGGTCAGAGGTTTTAGCAAACAGACAAACAGTGATGGAGAACGGAAAGCAAAAAGAGGCAAAAAATAAGAAAACAATACATCTTTTCATTTAAAAAACAAAATGAGTAGAAGCTTAAAAAGAGAACAAAGAATGAATATGGAAGGACAGCAGCACTGAAAGGGAAGAAAATAAATTAATATAGTGTGCAAAAGAAGAGGGAAGAAAATGAAGGCAAGTCAGCACCAGAGTGTTTGTTAGACAAATCAGAAAAGTGGAAAAGAGTTGAGGCACGTTCATCTTGGTGTAGGCTGTGTGAAGAGAGTAATGTAACATACAGCGAGGGCTACAACTAACCATCATTTTCAATATTCATTAACCTGACAACTATTTTGTATTTTCATTAGATATAAAATGTCAAAAAAGTAAAGTCATCAGAATTTCCTAGAATGCAAAGTGATGTCTTCAAATTGCTCATTTTGTCCAACCAACAGTCCAAAACCCAAAGACTCTTCTTTTACTATCATACACAACACATTCTCACATTACAGAAGCTGGAGCTGTAGCTCAGTGGGTAGAGCTGTTCGATCAGTGATCGGAAGGTCACTGGTTCGATTCCAGGCTCCCCCGGGCGGGACTAAGCTACATGCCGAAGTATCCTTGAGCAAGATACTGAACCCCAAAACTGCTCCTGATGTGCAGTTGCCATCAGTAAGGGTCCTGCAATGAGCTGGCGACTCATTCAGAGTCACCGCAACCCCGCGAGGGAAAGG
>OMLP01017009.1:0-12281 GCA_900302685.1 Spondyliosoma cantharus
TGGCCCCTGTTTCAGTCTCCAAAACTAATGAAATGCATTTCTAGATTTTCTTTATAGCATTATAGCACAAGGCTCTTTAACCCAAGATATTATATATTCACAAGCAATCACATACCATGGTATTAAGCAATTCATTGAAGTGTTTAATGTTTTATTGAAGAGCAAGTGTGAGTGAGTGAAATTGGCAACACAAAGAACTCAATGTTAATAATCCTGAACATGGAAGTGTTGAAATATTTTATGTAAACTTAGAACAAACCTCTACAGCCTTATTTTGATTAGGAAACATTCCTTTCCTTTGTTGTTCTTTTATCTGCTTTTATAATTATTTTACATATATTTTAGCCTTTATTGTACTCTATATTATTTTATTCCTCTTATTAAGATTTTAATAGTTTTATTGCATTTCGTTGTCTTCATTTCTATTCTTTTCTAGTTTCTGAGAGCAGTAACAGGGATGAGCTGATGTAGGAGATTTTCTTCATTGAAAAGGTTTTAAGCTCCAACAAATAGCTTTAAGTTATGTAAATGAACACCTACATGGCATTAATGCAAGAATATGAATGTACTACTATAAACTTGAATTACACATAAAATCCCAAGAAAATACATTAACATTTGTGGTTAAAATGTGACAAAATGTAGAAAAGTTCAAGGGGGTGAATACTTTTGCAAGGCACTGTATGTCTTGCCACTTGAAAACACATTAGTACAAATGTCCTTCACTTCACTTCACTCTTCATTTTGAAGTTTTTTTTTTTTTTGTTTTTGTTTTGTCCAGTCGGTTACTGACGCAATGTTTGCTGTGTTGTATACCTGGTTGATTGAAAATAATGAGTTACAAGAATCTAGATGAATGGGGACAAAAGCATTAATGAAAGTCTGTGTGTCACTGAGTAAAAAAAATAAAAATTTAATCTTACTCAAAAGTTACCCAAAAGTTAGAAATGACAGAATGCTACATCCCACAAAGAGCTGAAAAGGCATGGGAATCACTCTAAAAAGCATCTTACAAAAAAATCTATTCCTTACCAAAAAATTGGTTTCACATTTGGATCATCTTCTTTCATCTCTTTTTATCGAACCCACTCATTACGGCTAGCTATTCTTTTTAATACTCCATCTCCTAGAATGTTTTAGCAAATGAGTTGCAATGTCAAGCAGTAATACAAACCTGCAGGCCCAGACACTCAAAGAGTCAGGGAAAGAGAGAGAGAGCGGGAGAGAAAGATAGAGAGAGATGCCATGGAGTATTTATACTGAGACAGCAACTTAAATGGGTTATCATAGCATTAAAGTTCCGCTCTGACTGGGCTCCTTTAACATGTCACTGTGAGAGTTCTCACAAAGAAAACGGTATCTTCAGAGAAAGCTGCACCTTAACCCTAGTGAACTGATCTGGGGGTAGTGAGTGCTGTGATAGGGACTAATCCCCTGCTGTGTGCTTTGAGCAGGACTCAGAGCAATACACCAGAGGAAACCAAGGAGAGGCGAGGAACAAGCACTAAGAAAGAGACTTCTGACAAACTGAAAAATGTGTTGAAGTGGCGCTGTCACCGTGATGAATCCTTTCAGACATCGTCTCAAAATGGGATGGAATCTTAATGTGCATGTGTGCATGGCTGGAAGGGGGGAGATTGTGTGTGTGTACAGTGAATTTCTGAGTGAAGCATATGGTGTTTAGCTCGTGCAAAAGTCCACCAGGAAACATGCTGATGCCTCCTGGTTAATTGCAGAAATTTACCAATTTAGAACTCAGAATGTGACACTGAGAACTCCAGCAGATGTTTAGAAGGTCTCAGTTATATCAGAAATTAGCGCTTCCTGAGTGCACATGAGACCTCAGGGTGTTGATATGCGAGTCAAACAGGTTTAATTGCCGACATATTCACAAAAGGATAATATCTATGTACTTTTTATTCCAGTTGATCTGAGATTTATACTACATTTTGAATGCTAAATATGAAACTCTTTAATTGGTCCACACGGTGTTCCTTAAGATGTTATGATAGATTTTGTATTAGTAATAATATAGAAGGCATATATTAAGTTAATCAAACGTCAAACCAAATATGAAGCACAATAAGGGACATAATGGAACCATAAAATAGGCATGGAATTGTAATTAAGCATTTGGAGTCTTTAATAGTAAGTCAGTTATACATAGGGTAGAGTAAACTCATGACAGTAAAAACTACAGTGATAAACTATGTGAAAAAATGCACCCTTCCATTTGAGTCAATGCATTTTAACACTTAGAACCAGCACAATAAAACACATGAGCCGAAGCATTATTTGTTAGCGCATCCGTGTGTCATGCACAAAATCTCAGAGACTGTTGATTTGATTTTGACACAGCTCGGTGCTATGAAGCATCTCACCGCTGTATTCAAATATTTAATATGACACCTAATAGCTAAAGGGGGATCAACAATTAAGGGTCAACAAAGGTGACATGTTTGTTGGTGACAGGCTGATGGGGACATCGCCGATTGTAGAGGACAACATGTTTGCCATTGTTTTTAAGTGGATGATGCTGCCTTAACATGTTTGGTTTGTTTTTCAGACAACAGAATTATAGCGGTGATATTCAAAAAAAAATGTTGCAGTAATTAAATTTGTTTTGCCAATGCAAACAAGCAACAGAAAACACACATTTGTTTTGATTGGATTACACCAAGGTGAGGATGTTGGGATTTTTTAATCAGTAATTGATAGTGTTTATTTAGATTTCCATATGCATCCTACAAATCATTTTAGAAGTATGACATCACAGAGAAGATACAAATACAAATACAAACTGGGCTGTCTATGCAGTAGAAAGTCGTGCATATGTTTTTAAATTGGTGATAAATGACTAGGAAAAAAAAAAACAGAAAAATGGTTGTCTTGTTTCCTTTTCCCTTTCTGAAGAGGTGGGAAACCTGCAACACCCAGAATGTATTGCACCAAGACAGACACACCTACTGAGTGACATACTGTGAGTTTGGCGTTGGGATTTGGCTTGTCCATTTTGAAATAGTAAACGATATGGCATTGATGTGGTCACAACATTACTCGTGTTACAGTGAAACATTTACACTGACAAATTTTTCTGAAAACATTTGAGGAGAGAAAAAGGCAATCCTGGAACAGAATCTTGATTCCCATTGATCAGCACTGCCGAGTTTTACAATCTAATCTGAGTTTGGCGACTCGCCCCTCTCTGGATTCGACTTCTATACTCTTCGTGACCATGGAGGCGGGGATACAGACAGTCTTTAGTTCATACACAGCCCAAGGGCCAGCACATGAGTGGGGGGCTCTGGGTGCAGGCAAGATGGAGGGAAGTTTACCATAGTTCTTTTTGCATATACCCCCTATAGTATTATGACATAAATCTGTAATTATCATGGTAACAGGAAGTGCAGGTTAATACCACTGCGAACAGTCATTAAGCAGCTACTTTGTCAGAAATATAATAGAGTACTGATGGAGTGCTACTAAAGAAGCAGTCATTCAAAAAATAATGTAGACCGTTATCTAAATTTGTGTTATGTACACACATAGTTGTACACACAACAGGAGGATACAGTGAAGTTAGCTACTTTGCTGAGGAATTAGAGGTATGCAGCCTGTCATCTGCAACTCTTTATTTAAGAGTTAATGTCTTCTGCTCCTTCTTCTACTTTTTTTTTCTTCTAAAAGTCACCCTTCTATCGCCAGTTTAAAGCTTTAAACGTGACGCCGGAATGTAGGAAAATATTCCGTTTGCATTGGCAGTGAACAGTAACAGAACTCATCATGCCGGTATGTAAATCGCAAACTCTTCCTGTACCGATTAAACTACCATAGGCACATGATTATTGAAATCAAATATATTGAGTATCGGAAAAAAAAAAAAATGAAGTGCATAAATAATATCAAAAATGGGCTTTAAAAAAAATCTAGAGGATTCCAACTTTAAATTAATAATGAGGACACTTGAACCTCCATTGTGTGTGTCAGTGTGTGTGTGTATGCTTGTGTGTATCTGACAGAGATGGCGACAGAAAGACGGGTACTCAACAGAGACTTCAGATGGGCACAACTAATAAGAGGTGAAAAAGAAAATATCACATTGAAAATAGATGGAGGGCTGACAGGTGAAGTCAAGGTGAGCTGACAGGGTGAGAAGTAATCACTCTGAGAGCAGAATGCATTCTGATCCTGCTAGCGATAGAAGAGAAAAGGTCATAGACAAAATAAAGCAAGTTTGAGAAGAGAAAATGTGGCAAACATTCATAGCTCCTCTGTGAGGACGCCCGTACAGTGAAAGCAGAAGGACAGAGTTTCCCACGGGCTGACAGTTTGATGGTGGTTGTTAGTGGCAAGAGAGACGCAGAATGACTTCAGTATATCACCGCCTGTCGAGGATTATGGATTAATTCGTTTTCTTTACTTACACGGAAGGCAAATCCAGCTGTGAAAAGAGAGCTGTGACATACAGTGAGGTCAAAGGCAAACCAGAAGGTTATTTATCATGAATGTGAACTGTCAAAATATGGTCACATCTTGTTTGTGAAATTCTTATCTGTGCGCCTGACTGCAGGATGCATGGAGTCATTAAAACGGAATAATAGAATTTCGCTATACAAATTGGAAAAAACATACTATTTAGACATACAGTTATGTTGATATTTACAGGAACAAAACAGTCGAGATGCACCCGCCTAGACGCCATGATATAATGTTGCTAGCGAGGCTGCCTAACGGCCGACAGCAGTTCAGGACACACCATTTGATATTTTTAAGAACACTTACGGTTTATATTTTAGTTTTCATGCTGACAAAACCAGCTATATTTCACTATGTACCATCTCCATCCACAATCATGGAACGCAAAACAGGTATTTTATCCTATCCTAACCCTAACCAATTGTTTTTTGTGCCTAGACCTAAGCAGAGCATAAGCTCAGCGTTGTTACAAGAGAAAAATAGATAATTCAGTGAAGAAATGTTCAGTTTGAACCCGAAGCTGTGGTTTTGCAGAAACTTAGTTAGCTAACATTTATTCTAGTGTTTGGGCTGGATACGCACATGAAAAGGAATTTTACATCTCCTGAAAAACTAAAAGAAAGCTGAGCTCAACTATGCTGTTAGTAGCACCATAGTTGTTTAAGTTACATTTTAAATGCACTGCATACAAGACAGAAAAATGGTGTTTTTGCACCTGGACTGAGCCGCACATAATGCAAATACCTATAGGAGTAAAGGTGAATTCAGGAGAATGACAGCTCGTGCTGGTTCTAAACGTTGCAAAGCTAAATCTCTGCAAGCATGACAGTTTTCTTGTCATGGATCAAAATATGACAACCTTTAATTACAGAGACGCAGACAGATAGGTAGAACTCTTACTCATTAGAAGTGTAGAAAATCTGCAGTTCACGAGCTGAACATTTAAATATCATTCATAGTCATTCAATTCCAGCGGCCGACGGTTGATTGACAGCATTTCGACTCAGCTGGTGTCACGGCCGTCACGCCAATGCTTTAAGCTGAAGCATTCTGTAGATGAGCTCCAACACCCCCCCCATCTTCTCTCTCCATCCACACATCTACTGTTCCCTTTCATATTCTCCTGCCACCGCTCTCTTTCTCTCTACTCTTTCTCACTCAACTGCCCGCCTCTCCGCTTGATATAACCTCTCAGCACTCCCCATGCATCAACCCTCAGACCACGTCTCCATCAGCATCTCCCACATAATTTTGTGCTGTATAACATGTGGCTTGCATCATTGTCATTTTTTACTCCTCTCTCTCTTCACACTGTTAAACTTGAAGCTAGATATAAAAAAAAGAAGATGAGTTAGACTCCAATCAAGTGAGTGGTTGGAGAATGAAGGAGGAAGAAATAGAGACAGAGAGCTAAAACAAACAAATGCAAAGACGTATCTAATTGTAATACCCTCATCACATAGAGAGCGAAAAAAGATGCAGGTCCAGAACTATTCTGATATTCATGAACACACACGCATACACACATACAAGGCAATCAGTGAATAAAAATAAAGTCAGCACAGAGACTATGTCTCTTAGTAATTTAAGGTTACTTGCTCATCTGAAAAGGAGAGGTTTTGACATTCACATCTGCTCATCTGGCAGCAGCTTTTTAGCCAGGCTGACTGTGTACCCGGTTCTGCTTAGTAGATGTGTGTGTGCATGTGGTTAGAGGTTGTTCTCTCCAAAAAACCTGCCTTTTTTATCCTAAATGTGATATTTTGTTAACTAGGTATCAGAGGTTTGGGGATCTTTTTGCTTATCCTTTGAAGCAAGTAATATGTGGCTGCCATATATATATAAAAGAAAATATAGTGTGTGTGTGTGTGTGTGTGTGTGTGTGTGTGTCTGGGAGGGTTAAGGGTGTTATGATGCTCAGCGACTGTCCCTCCCACTGGGTCCTGCCTCAACCCCAACATCATGAGCTAATCCCTAGAAGTGTCAACCAGAGCTTGGCAAGCCATTTGTTGCTTACTGGTGTGGAATTTGCCACTAGGTGAGAGTGATTCCATTTAATCTATCCCCTATTACAAGCTGCAATTTTGCATGGTAGACAGTATTACCCAGATAAAGTGTTTAATATAGTTACACTGTGATTTACAGAGGGCAATCCTGAAGGGGCTGAACTCAAAACTTTTTACTTTAAAAAAGTCAGCATTTCACCAGGAAATGCTGAAAAAAACACTGGTGTAACAAGTTTTTTTTTTTTATAATATAGACACATTTGTACATTTATTTTATTTGCACAACAGGGTTTTGTACAACATCATACGTTAAATTGCGATTTGTTTTTGGGAAAGGTAAGGAAAGAAAGATTTGTTTTTTAGTTAAGTTAAATCAATGTAACTATTGGCTCTATGTAGCTATTTTGGATTTACCTGTATATCATTTTCTCTGGCCATACAGTATTTGAGTGGACGTAACGTCACATGACAAAATGAGACCCTCCAATTGCCTACACAGGCCTGTGGATGGTTTCAGTTGTCTAATGCTGCTGGGCTGTGGATTGTTTTTTCTGAAGGACTCAGGTCGGATTTTCCACCACAGTCCAATGGATGTGACTTTATGTACTGTAGACTCTTTTCATCTCAGTGCCTCTAGTTTATAAATGAAAATGATATTATAAAATTATAAAAATTAGTTGTCACAGTTCTGGCTATTAAAATGTGTCTCATTAGACCAAATCATGCTAAGAAGTTATGTCCCGGTAGATAACTGGCTGTTTATTTGCAGAAATAATGAAACTTTTGTTTTGTCATTTTCAGCTTTAACGATACAGTTAAAAGATGCATCGTAAACAGGAAAGTCTGAATCTGATGTTTCTTCTGTGCTAATTACATGTACCGTGTTACTTTGCTAGCGTCTTTGACGTCTCATTGCCGGTCAAACTGACTGCAAGTTTAGGGAAAACTCAAATTGTGGCCCAACAGGTAAATTAGGTCAGAGATAGATGAAGAAGGTGGATAGACTAAGACACACGTTTTGTTTTTTTTGTTTTTTTTCTGGAAGTTATGTGAACAAACATTGTGAGGTTCTAATGTACATCATAATTAGACATACTCTCTCATTCAACAACTGAATTCCAGTGCTATCCTTAAATGAACGAAGCCACCTGTTTCAGGGACCACTGGAATCACATTTCTTTTATTTGTTACTAGAGAAAAGAATGCTGTGAAAAATGGTTATAAAAAAAAGGCGTCTGTAATGTACATATGGTGTCTAGCTAGCTAATAAAGCTAAATTTGAATGTCTGTTGAACTGAATTTGTCACATGTAATGTTTGTCCTAGATTTCATTATTATTTTTATTTTGCCTGGATAATAAACATCCATCACGTCTCTTCTGTGTATCTTAGTATTGTTTATGAAGATATTTATTGCATTATTTCATCATTTAATATTGATAAAGCACAAGATTACATTCCATGCTTTACTGCCAAGGCTGGATCAAACTTATTAAGTGAGAGTGGCACAATTATGAATCAATCACAGCTATTTTCTGATTTAAAGCTGCCATTTTTCCAAGTTATTTGACCTTTACTCTCATTAACTACTTGCTCAGACAACTGTGGCCTATCTTCCTGATAATTTATCCCCCCTTCACAATGTTTTGACCACGATGAAAACAATCTGTAATCACAGACCCATCATTCATTCACCACCTCACAGTGGATCCGCTGGGGTCGAGGTGCTGAACGGACGATTTATACCACCAGCGCTCCGTGCCAACCTCAGCCATAACTTTCATTGTATGAGACATTCCTTAAAATACATGAACCTTCTTCTCTCTTTGTGCCAAATTGTGACGGCGCAGAGCAAGGCAGTATAGACAGCTGGCAGAAAAACTCATACCCATCTGTCTTCCCTCTACCTGGCACTTCAGCCCTCTCCTTACCGGAGATCAGAGAGTTCCTTGTGTGTGTCTGACTTTCTAATTCTCACGTGGAAGAGCTAAGCTGAACATGTACGCAGGTACACCTGTTCAGTGCTGGCTCAGTCACCAGAGAAATTCCTGCAATGTAAGGTCTTAGCACTTCAACTGACAACACTACACTGTGTTGTAATGTGGGATGGAAACCTGATCCCTCTGAGTGGTTAAGTTGAGGCTGACAGTGTGTGTGTGTGTGTGTGTGTGTGTGTGTGTGTGTGTGTGTGCGTGCGTGCGTGCGTGAGAGAGAGAGAGAGGACAAGGGAAAGACAAGAAGACTTTCAAGTTATTTTAATTATTAAGTTTATAAATAGTGTGTCACTGGACACACAAAATCCCAGTTGTGTTTTTGCCGTCTTGATCTACACATCATTGTAACACTTTATAAGATGGATACAGTATAAGTAATGCTTAACTAATGTACGACTCCTGGTGATTAAATACATGTATTAATGCAGGATGTATCATGAGTTCCTGTTGCTCACCACTGACAAATGATGAGGTTACTGTGACTTTATGTGATTAGTTCACACTTAACGGATAATCAGTTAAGGAATGTTAATTTACAGTTACTTCATTCATGAATTGATACGCGATCAAGTTAGCTAGCTTGTAATGCATTGGTTAAGCTTCCCTGTGAGCATCAACTTGGAGTTTAGTTTATGAAAAAAAAGCACATTTTTGGTCTAAAGATCTCTTTTCCTTCTCTTTTCAGAAAAGCTAAGATTCAGTTACATATTACAGTCCATATTACACTGGTAGATAAAATGTGGTCCACACAAAGATGTAAATTCAATTTAATGTTTCATATTGAATGCTACAAATCTGGAACTATATAGGCTGTCTGCTGCCAACAAGAAGCTTTGAGGACAGCGTAATGGAGCTAAGGAAATTAATGTGAAGCTTCATACCATATGGTGTGGGGGTGGCTCAGGTGGTGAAGCGGCTGTCCATCAGTCAGTAAATTGATGGTTTGATCCTGCAAGCCTGCAAAAACCCACATCCACATTTCTCAGTTGAAAACCAGTTTTACTGGTTAAGTAAGTACTGAGAATGAATTGATGAGTTGCAAAGAATTAGGAAAGAATCTTCTCTGTAGTCTGGTGGTACGGCACTAAAACAAAGCTTACTCTGTTTCACCATCATCATATCGTTATCAATCTGACATTAGCACAAATAGATCCCTTACATCATCGGTTTTCATGCTGTAAACAGCTTTGGTTAAAAACAAATAATTCTATTAAAAGTGTGAGGCGGTGGTGCCCATACCACTTTTGTACACAGGGGCCGCCGTAATAAACAAACAAAGAAAAGTTCCCGTAGCATTTCTTTCCTTGTTATAAAGTGTTTCTCGCATCAGTAAATACTTGTGTTTTGATATTTACTGATCCGTTTACATTTATTACAACATACTAAGCAACATGCAGTATTAATACAAACTCTGACATCTTTTTATACACTGAGGTAGTGACAGTTGTTTAGTTGGGTGGTATAGTCAGCTGTTGAGATCGAAGGAAATGAGCAATGTCAAGACTCAGCCCACCTCTTTCACCACTACCTGTCACACGCTGCCAACCTCCTCAGTTTCACTATGAAATCAGACAGTGTGGGAGTGCAGAGCTCCAAAGGGTCCTCAAACCTGTCACACAGGCACATTATTGATGCCCAGTGTCCCAACAGAGTCTTTAATAAAAATGAGCGTGTGGCTGTGAAAAGAACGGCAGATCTGGTGAAACATAACGTCTACAAGATTTCAATTGAAGCCTTCTGTCTGCATCAATCAAATGCGTTAATTAGAGATTTGGGACTTTTCTGAAGTTTCCACTGACTCGTATTGTTTGTCGTTAGTCAAAACATGCGCCACTCTCTCAAAGAGGAACTATCAGATTTTTGGTTTAGAGCAAGTTGCATTAATTTCCGACATAAAACCTCAATATCAGTGAGAAGATGTTAACTTTGGAAGTTAATGTTTGAAGTTCTAATGCATATTCTGTACCACATTAAAAATCTGACCAGAGTTTCCTTTAATATGGCAGGAGCCAATAGGCAGAGAAGTTTTCTCATATTACTTGGGTCCCTTGTGTGTTAATTAATATTTATATTTGTCCACTGCCTCAAACTCTGCCTTCAGGCATTTATTAAATTATCATGAGTTTGGGCAGAAGCATTACTGTGTGTGTTAGTGAGTGCACTGCAATGATGTGTGTGTGTGCGTGCATGTGTGTGTGATCTGTGACACGACCGCTCCCCAATTTACCAATCAAAAAATTCCACACAAATTAAAAAGAGGACCATTAATGATGACCCGTGCAAACAATATCAACAGCAGCATAAATTGGGGGAGGGGCATTAAACACTTGTTTGTTTACCCATTTATTTACATAAGTCAGTGATGCAGAGAGTTGCCTTTGGCAGCCTGAACCTAAACACCCATAGCTTTACAATCTCCACAATTAGAGCCAGCCCTCTGAGGTATCTGACAGCATGACCAGGAGGTGCACGCTACCTAGTGCCGAACACAGTACTACTAAATGCAAGGCAGCCATGATAATTAGTGTTTCTAGCCAGGAGCTCCTCACTGGCGTCTCACCCCCGCACTGACCCAGGGAGATTGGAAAGAGGCCCAGTGGCTCCCAAGAGACTGAGCCTGTCAGGTCCGTCACTTCTCCCACGACATAGGAGTGAGCGGAGGTGTTTTAAATGCCAAACAGGACACACTTGCCAGGCCTATCGGCTCTGCCTGAATACAAGGCCTGTCTGTCTGTCTGGTGTCCCTACTCTGTAGACCCTGAAGCAGAGCTGAGGCTCATTGTCTAGGGACAGTTCACCTGCAGGGAGGGAGGGAACAAATCCAAACGAGTGTTGTTGGTTGGTTTGTTGCCGAGTCCTCACACACTCAAATGTACTGCTGAATCACCCAGAAATATATTTGTCTATAGCTACATTTTTAGCTGTGTATGTGTATTTTTCTTCTTCTTATAGTGTAATGTGAGCTGGACGTCAGATCTTTTTTGCTGTGCGTTTTCCTTTGTTTGCACTTATTTGTATGGATTTTCAAAATCGAAGTATGTCAGGAAAAGTAACAGTAAGGGGATAACATGGAGCAGGCGTGGAGCCCGATTTATGATCACAATAGTGGCTGCACACAATGTGTGTAGCTGCATAATGATATTTGTTTGCACAGTGTTTGTTCTCACTGGCACAAAGCTCAGAGTGATTAGATGAAAATTTCAGAGTTTTTACGAATGAGGGGGCTCGTGCTTCAGGTTTTCTTTCAAATGAACAAACAGAAAAGGTGCACATGCTGAATAAAAAAACATATTTTAAGCACACATAACTAACCTGCTGTACAAACCCACAATAACAGAATAATAAGAACACAGCTTAGGCAAAAATAAAGACACTTCACTCATCACTTGCTGTGGAGGGTATGATTTAAGTGCATTCTATTCTATCATGATTTCTCCTCCCTCAGTCTTTCTATCTATGAACAGAGATATATATATATATATGTATGTATGTATGTATATATGTATATGTGTGTGTGTGTGTGTGTATATATATATATATGTTTATTGCCATGTTTAGATATTTGATTATAAGTGAAAGATAGAAATAGGGAAAAAATATTAAAGATATTGTAGGCCTATGTAAATTGTATGTACATTGTACACAACATTTTTTTTTTATCTCCTGCTTGAGATGCAATACATGGGATGGGAAAGATTATTCTAAACTTACCCTGAATGAAAGATGATTAAAATAAATCACGCCATCAAAATGTATTTATTCCAAAAGCCCACATTATACACTTGTGTACGAATGTGTAAATGAAT
>OMLP01017009.1:12301-29144 GCA_900302685.1 Spondyliosoma cantharus
ATGTATTAAATATACACAGTGTCCACAATATCAGATGTTTCTGGTATGTACACATGTTAGTTATAGTACCATTGCCAGTCTGTGCTGAAGGGGATTATTCAAAGGTTATAATGCTCTTGTTCATGACCCGATGCGGTGTACTAATTGTCATATCGTATGCAGCTGTGTTTTGCTATAAGTAGAGATGACAAGCCAGGCGTTGTGAGTGTTCTAGAGCCGAGCCGCAAAATCACTTTGAAATGGTGTTGCAAATATATGAACCAATTCTGTTTTTTTCTATAACGATTTATTATTTAAGATTACTGTATTGTGTGTCACTTTTAAAATGGTACAGTACGTTCAGTAGTGTCAGTTAATGGTATGTGTGTGAGCGAGGGGAACAAAAGAACGGTTAGTTTGCCTGTACGTAATGAATTTAAAGTGTTGCTGTTAGTTGACATTTGCATTGAAACTCACGCTGGTGATGAAGAAAGCCTGTCTAAATCCTGCCACAACAGATCTGATACTTATCTCCTCTCTCTATTTTATACAATAGGCACAATATACTACAGGACACTATATAACATAGTATACAGAAATATTGATTGTAAGCCACGATGCAGGTATCGTATGCAGCTGTGTGTTGCCATAAGTAGAGATGAGAACCTGGGCGTTGTGATTTATGATGTAAGATCACTGTATTATGTATCATTTTTTAAATGGTACACTAAGACATGAATGTTATATTACATAAACCATGACCATTACATTTTTTGCTTAGGGTTTTCTATGCATTCCCAAAAAATGGGTGCCATTTGTGCATATTTACAATGTGCCGCAGATCCTGAGAAGTGTTTTACGATATTACATTGGCAAAGTTACTTTAT
Source organism: Spondyliosoma cantharus (assembly GCA_900302685.1). Classification (NCBI taxonomy): domain Eukaryota; kingdom Metazoa; phylum Chordata; class Actinopteri; order Spariformes; family Sparidae; genus Spondyliosoma; species Spondyliosoma cantharus. Next base: position 13,168 of record OMLP01017009.1, read on the forward strand.
ATATGAGAGAATTGTTTTTCTGTGAGCCAAAGACCACCAGAATAATCGATCAATCCATCTATCATCTCTTTCGCCATCCAATCTTCATATGCTAGACTAACTGCATGTGTCTATGAAAAACAGTGCTGTATTTATAACGTGTCAAAATTACATTTTACATATTTTAACAGATTTCATATCGTAGTGTACCCTTTAAAAGTCCAATTTGTACAAAATCCGAGTCTGATTCCCAGCTAGTCAAATACTGACACTTTGGAATGTCGACCTGACCTACAATTCCCATGCGACAGCAGTTTAGGAGTTGGGGGAAAATCAATTTTCTTACAAATTGGACCTTTAAATAGTCTTATGATCAAAAGCTGTGCATGGTGACAACATCAACACAAAAGAAACCACATGCAAAAACTCATGTGGATGACTCAATGCAACACCAGTGGTGTCTGTTATGTGCAGCAATATGAACCGTACAATATTTAACCAAACCAAACCAACACTGGAAGCCAAAGTAGAGCGGGGGGAAAGGCTGACCGCAACTGGCTAAATTATTGAATCAGACTTGGCCTGGGTCAATCCCATGCCTCTCTTAATTTAGCTAGACATTTGAGATCTTGCAGGTCAAAGTTCAATCAAATCGAATCCAGTTTTCGATCAATATCTAACCAGAAGGCAAATACAGAAAGCCTGCCTCCTCACTGAAATGTATCGGGAGTTAATGTTGGGCTTGACCAAATCTTGAGTAGAGTAGCAAAATCTATTTGCTGATGACCTGATTCCATCCACCAGGCTCAAGCAAACATAGACCATGAAGGGAAGCCTGTAGTGTCAATACAAACGTTTTTGGTTTTATTATAGAAATATGACCTTTAATTAGATACAACCAAAACATGCTACAGCCGTTATATGTTAAGGAGAACGTTCTTCAGATGAATTAACACGGACTAAAGGCTCTCTTCTGGTGGAATTATTACTTTAAAACCTAGTCGTGCACAGAGAAAGCAGATGCAGGATGCAGAGAGAATATACAACATTAAAGCCACTGAACAACAGCCAAGTGCTCAATGTTTACTCCGGACAACTTCCTGTGTCACTCAGTCACTGGCATACACCCACACACACAAAATAAAGGGTTTATTTGGATAGTCCTTAATCACAGCTAAGGGCTACGCAAACATGCCGGGCTCAAAGGGCTTCAGAGTGTCCCCATTATAAAAACAATTAATGAAACACAGCTTTCGAAATGAAATATTAATAACAGCATTGAGAATAAACAGAATGTGAGCATTTGGAGGAGGCACGGAGCCCAGGCGCAGGACATCAAGGTCAACCCGGTCATTACCATCAAATGCATTCACAAGATTGTCTGCATTTGCCATTTTTAATAAAGCCTGAATTTCAGCGGCACTGTTAATGAGTGGCACAACAGTCAAAACAGCATCCAAGATATTGTACAGCCTTAACCATGCAAAGGTCATGCAACCCAAAAATGATTTCATCCATCATCTGGCTTATTTTAGCAATAGCAGTCGAAGAGTACAAAGACTGGAACATAGAGGATTTCACTGTTTCTTCTCACATCACTTTCTCATCATTCACTGCAGATAAATGTTGGCATCAACTTATACATATGTGCGCAAACTGGATAGCAATATTTCCTTCTAACTGGTATTTGGTATTTGAATTTTTAGTTTTGCCTTCATGGATCACATCGGCTATAGAATTCCTGATCCATTTCCAACTTAGTTTGTTTGCTCTGGGGTCCTGCAGCTGTCAAAAACCTTCGATTGAGCTCAGCTAAAACACTGGAGCATCTCCTAACGTGCAGCATCCAGAGCGAGTCAACCGCACAGCTAACAGCATCCAGCAGTTTCAGTTAATGATATGTGTGTGAGCGATGCCAGAGAGGAATAAACAGGGGTTAGTTTGCCTCCATTTCATGCCTTTAAAGTGCTGCTGTTAGTTGACAACCTTTGTTCACGCTGGCGGTGAAGAAAGGCTGTCTAAATCTTGCCACAACAGATCCGCACTGAGACTTCTCTGCTCTCTTTATGATACAATATGCACTATATACTTTAGGACACTATAAATTACAGTACAAAAAAAGATTGGCGGTGCAGGGTAACATTTTGAAAAAATTTGCGAATCAGCTGTCATGCATATTTAGATTGCTTTACTAATCCCAATGTGGACATGAGGAAGACTACTTGTGCAGTTTAAACTGTATTATACAGAAAAATACAAATTAAAATACATTTTGGTTTTTGCTCAGTATTGACAGATACTCAATATAACAGGACTTGTGTTCATCGCAAAAACAAAACAAAAAAGAAAGTCAGTAGCTCTCTCCATGAATAAAATAGAGGAGAACTGTTTATAAAATATTAAATGTATGAGGTCTAATGATTGAAGTTATAGTCAGAGCTGCACTAGAACATCACGTTTACTTAACTCTGAAATGAGCACTCGTATGAAAGCGGAACACATCACAGGAGCCACAAAGCTGAAAGGGTCACGTGCACTAATGACCAACGCTGGTTGTGATGGCGTCAGACATGATGTGGTTACTAATTTGCATATTTTAATTCTGAAACTAATTTGGAAGTAATGTACTGTCACACAGTATGCAAATATCATTATAATGAAGGGGGAGCACGAGATCTCTCTCGTTTGATGCCTGCCACTTTTTCGCTGCAGTGGATGATGTGTGAAACGCATGCTAAACCATACACGGGTCAGGCTCAAACGCTTTAAAAATAGCTTAGTCATTAATCATAAGAAAAAGGTGTTAAAAAAGCTCTTCCCCTTTATGCATTTCTCTGTCTACAAAAATCTGTTTTGGCATCCGATGTTGAATTTTGTGGAACCTTTCCAAATCATTGCAAATGTGCACATTTAAAGAACTATTAATGTTTCATTTTTTATACTTTTTAGGCAGAAATTCCCTTGCCACATGTATTTTTTTTTCATCAACTGATTAGTAAATTGAGTTTACACAGCATTGTGTCCTCATAGTCAACTAAATCATACTGAATATAGAGAACCCTTAAGAGCAGTCTTCAATGAATGCCTCAATATGTTATCTCCAATTTCATGGCAACCGTACAGCTATTTGATGCACTCCTACCTTAACCATTCTTTGCTAAAACATTACTGTCTTATCATCTACAATGCTGAAACTTTGCTCTGACAAAATGGCTGCTTGGAGAGGAAATGAAGTCTAAGTGTACAAAAAAGACATGATGTAACAACAACAGCAGCAGATGGGTTTACAGAAGAGACAAAGAGTAAACCTACCCTATCAGGGGGGCCATATGTGCCTTGGATAACATCCCAACTCTTGGTGCGTAAATGTGGCAGATGTTTGCTTAAGATTGCCACACTTTAAAAACAGCAACAGAAAACTATAAAGTGGAAGAAGTAATACAGTATGGTGCAAAGCTGATAACATATTGCATCGTAAAACTATTTTTTTTATGACAAATTTCATTCTGCTGAGCATATTGCTGAATGATTGGAACAAAGACGGATGTCATCCTCGCATTTCATCTGCAAATCAGTTTGAAAGTGAGGCATTTAATTATATGAGTTGCTTTAAAGGTAGAAACACGTTAAACTTTAGCGGGTCAGATTCTTGTTCACCTTTAATTAATTAATGTGACTGCGCTTTTTACTGTGCTCAGATCAAAGTGTTCTAATTGCAGCCGCTTGAGCATTAGAGCCACGGCTATCACGCAGAGACATTTTGTTGATCCAGGCTAAGAGGACAGAGATAGGACAGGCTTGAAATTGACAGAGTAAATGACAGGGACTCACTAATGTTGACAACTGCCAGTTACTGCCCGGGGTGTCACATGATCAGTGATGATGGACCCTGATATGAGTCACTTGGAGCTAAGGCCCCTTAAAAATGGGCCGCTGTGACCTTTCCCTTGGGTACGAGAGCTGTCTGGGAGAGAACAGCTGATGCAGCTGTTTATACTGTAGCACTTCTGCCATTTGCACAGCGTCTTCAGCGTTCATAACCTTTTCTGCCAAAAGCTCTGTTATTCACAGTCTTCATGATCAGGGCTGATAGGCTAAGCGCAGTAGACATTTAGTTCCAAATAACCTCTTGTGTCAACGTTTCTACTTAGAGAATTTGGCCCCAGTCACATTGTGTACATGAGGAATTTGTGCTTTTGTCTTGAATATAAAAATTTCACAAATCAGTTTATTAGTTTACACAAATGGGGTCTGCATGGTGTTAAACTGATGCGGCATATTACATCAGCTTGTAAATTATTCACCCTATTCAAAAGACCCCCCTTCCGCACCCTATGTGTGTGTACGTGCAGTGAATTATTTCCACATCACTCAGTGTGCCGTGTTATTTAATGCATGCAGTTGGTTTTCTGCATCCTGGCCAGTATTGTGTGCATGTGCGTGCACGCAAATGTGTATGTGAGCGAGAAAGGATGAAAAAAGATAGAGCTATTTTAAATCTGATACCTGTGTCACTTCCACTTGGCCTCGAATGGAAATTATATTGATATTTCATACTGTGGATGTAGATATATGTAAGATTACCCTTTGGGGACTTTTGCTCTCCTTTGAATTAGGACTCGGAATAATCAAATACTATGAATTTTTATTCTTCTTAATCATGAAAAGGCTATGAGGAAACAGCAGAGCCAGAGTTGATTAAAGTGCAGCTGAGATTCATTGAATCTGGCTCAGAGCTCGAAGGAGTATTTTAAATAGGAGTCCATTTAACAAAATGTTATGTTCTTAATGGGAAGGTAATAAGATGGTCTTTATCTTTTATTGAAAAAAGTGGAGTCGTTTCCCAGCATGATGTATGCTTTTAAAGAGAGATACTTTGAGCAAAGGAGGTAGAGAGGAGGGCTAGAAATATCATGAAAAGAAGTGACTTTTGATCATGCGTTTAGTGTATGATGTATGACAAATTCCAAGCTGCCATTACCTCTGGGGTTGGCACATTAGAGGCAGTAAGAAGCACCATAAATTACATTACCTCAGAAGTATTCTTTCATGCGGGTTTAGCCCAAAAGCCAAAGAAAAGGGTTCATATGACAAGTCAAGTTAATTCTCATCCCACAAACGTTGCTCCTTAAAATGGAGCCCCCTGAAAGGTCACACAGGAAATTTCTTCCTGAAATTACTTTGTGTTGTCTCGTTTTAAGTTATGCATTTCCTCTGATCCGTAGAGAAAGGCTGAGCGGTATTATGGTATAGAATTATGTATTATGTGGTAGATGCTGGTTGTGAGCACAGAGCGTGTGGGTGCACCCTCAGCTGTGGATGGCTCAGCTTGAGTCTGTACCATTGCCGCTACGTACTAGCCGGGCTAATTAACTTAGCTCTCTCACAGACTGAGGCTGTGGCTGTAATTATTACATAGCTTTGACTCTTGCTGTTGCTATGCTGGTGTCTGTAGCCATGGCTTTGGTTGTTATGAGTATGGGTATGACACATTAGTTTTCACTTGGTGTAACACTAACTATACGCGGGTGGAATATAGCGATAGCTGAGAGAACCGCCGCAGGTTCAGATCCCATGTGACTTAAAAATGCTTTGTTGGCTAACTAATTAACAGGAGCAGTAAAGACGTTACAGCTAAAGTAGCCAGCCCAGTCTCCAGCATTAAATGGTAGCAGTTAACGCTTCTGCAAACCACAGATATGTTCATATTTGTCCATATTGACACGTCTACAAAACTTGTCGTGTCATGTACTCAACACATGTTAATTACCTGACTTTCATCAGGTTGTGGAGCGGATGATGGTAGAATTACAGGCAACAAAGCTGCCAAGCCAGTGACGGTGATTTGAGTCTGCGTTTTCAGCATTTGCATTTAGAGAACTGATAGGCCAGCATTACACCACTAACAACCTCGAGACAATTTCCAGCCGTGTATGTGACTACAAAAACTTGGCCATCTGCAGTTTTGTTGTGATGACCAAAACGGGTATCAGCCAAAACAGAGCACAGCGTGACAAGAGAAACATTTGAAATGGAAATGTAATATTGCAACATAAAGAAATGTAAAATTTTACATTTAAATGTATCTGTGGTTTTGCAGACACTGACTTTACCATCATTTATTCTGGCCATTGGGTTTAGCCACATCCAGAGCGGTAAACATTCAGCCAAAAATGCAGCAAAGTCCGAGTAAAAACTATATTCACAGCCAGGCAGAGCAACAGCTGTTCTCACAGCCAGTGGCTGTATACTGTCAGAGCTCAGCCTCTTGAATAGAATAATGAGCAATAAATGCATAATGTGAAGTGTCACATCATCTCTCCTGTCTGTAGTATCTCCAGAGTGGTTTCCTATAGTGTCAGTGCATTATAACTGGACTGGACCAGCACACTAACTGTTCTAGGGGGAATGTAAAAAAAAATATTGAGCAGGAACTACAACTTAATGTGAGGTAAAATTAAACTTATTGTGAAGGAACACAAAAGTATTTAAGAAATTCACACCGTGCCCCTTCAGGGGCTCTGTAGGAGCCTACTCCTGCTGCATTTTAGTGTAGTTGGTGCAATCACATTATAATGAAAAGTGCAAACAGCTAAGATACAATTTATCCCCCAGAGCTAATATGGTAAAATGGCTGATTTTAATTGGAATATATTATGATAATTAACACATTAAGATTGTTTTTCATGCTGCCAAAATTATGGAGAAGTCATTGAAATGTGTCTCACAGTTTGGACATGTCGTGGAATCCAATAAATTCTTTGAAGTGTGTCCTGGAAAGTTAAACATCCAAGACAGCAAGAGTGGGCAAGCAAGGGTCTGTTTCTTTGAGTTATAAACTGTATGTACAGTAGATTTAAGAAAATATCCTTTCCTGAAAATATGAGATACAATGTAACGTAACGTTATGTTGAGTTGGGCACTAATCCCTTTGGGTTTCTTACTAAATCAGTAATTTAAGTTTTGTCTTGTCAACATATGTAATTGTTAGTGGGAGAACTATAAATGTAGTTCAGACAGAGAGTACACTTTGAATGTCTTACATTTTTGTGCCAAGTCACCATGTCAGTTTTTCAGTGTATTTAGTGTTTTCTTTCAGTGTATTTCATCGATATGCAGAGAGGAAATGGTTTGAAACAATTAAATTGTTCCACAACACTGGAATGACTTTGAAATTGAAAAAAACAGGTTGAAAAATGCAGGTTATTGCATGGTGGCAACAAACCATGTCCAATGTCTTGGAGCTGAGTTAAAGGGCTGAAATGGCTGCAGTGTTTGGATGCATAGCCCTGTATGAAGAACAGTTGAAAGAGCCTCGGGTCAAAATAGAATGAAGGAAAAAGATGAAGGGTGTGGAAAACAGCAGTGAATTCAGCTCATGCATACATCTTTTATCTTGTGCATTCTTTAGATCCCCAGAGATCTTTGAACAATGTGAGAGAAAAGGCTGTGTTGTATTTGAACGATTAAAAGGCGTACGTACTGTTTAGCACAATGCAGTAATTAGTCAAATGAAAATGTAATTTAACATAATGCAGCCAGGTCGTGACAGTCTACACCATAAGATCAATGCTTGCTTAGTCACATGGCTTGGCAGTAGACCTTCTAAGGGTATAATGCCCTCTACATAAAACAGCAAAAATAATTGGTGAAATTAATCTAAAAAGCAGTGCTGTAATTAAAAAATTGCAATGTTGTCATCTCCTCTTAAAGACCGCCTGACACGATCTACATAGACGCAAGCTTGATCTGATGTCAGTTCCTAATCCTGCTTAACATTTCCATCGCTGAATTTAAGAGTTTGATATTTTTTTACATTTCCTTCCATCTGCATTTACCTGAGTAACAAAGCTTTTGTCTACGGGAGCTAGTAGCGTGTGTCAAGTCCGTGTCATGTATATCTCGTAATGTCTAGAATTATGGGAGTATAGGACGTCAAGCTTCCCTCGGGCTATTAATCCTGCTTTAAATGTGTATTCCCCCGCTTCAATAGAATCCGTCCTGCACTGTTGTGTATTGACAGCGCCATGGGCTGAAATGATGATACGCTCAGGTTAATCTAGCAGGCCTTGTTGTGGTGGCATGAGATGAAGGGGAGGATTTAGACAGAGCTGTCCTGATGCCCTCTTGTGTGTGCTAATTAACTGGTTACAGATTGTTCCCCCTCGCCCCCCTGCCGTCCCACTCACACAACAGTCCACGCCGGCCCCTCCACCTCTTGTGAACACATAAAAAAAAAAAAAAAAACGTGTGTTCTTTACAAACTCTTGACATCCATTGTTGGATATTCATTCTGCGTCACCTTTTAATGAATCTTCTCGGCACCGAGAGGTCAAGTCTTTAAATAAATACAATTAGAAGTGTCAAAGGCCTTGACACAGCCTCATGTTATAGCGTTTACTCTTAATTGCTCCTGCTTTCAGCTGGTCAGGCCTGTGTCGCATTTTATCCTGACTGAAGCTGTTCCACCTTTGACCCACCGTCCACAATAGTTATAAGCATTTCAGACTAATTAGTACTTCACTGCTGATTCCTTTCGCAGAATACAAAGGTATTTTTGCGTATTAATTTACAAAAAACTACTGTGAATGGAAATGTTCACGTGACACTACAATATATATGTGTTATAGAAGGCTCAGTCATGTGTCATTTAGTGGGGAAATGTGTGAGGTGCAATGGGGTGGGTTTACGAAGTGTGTTTTGAACAGTTTTTGCACTTGATGAGCAACTCTTCTGTCCTGACTCAAGTTAGAAGTTCATTTCACTGGAGAGTCAGGAAGAGGGAAGAATCAAGGCCAGGAGAAGAAGTAATGACAAGGTTACCACCAAGAATGGAGAGCGGTTGGTGGAGGCAGAGCGAAGAGCTTAGGGGCTTTTGTGTGGTATTCCTTTGATTACTATATTAATGTGCAGGATTCAGCAGCGTGCACTGATATTTTGTATGCATGCAAAAAGAGCACTCCCACACCTACAATTATTTGCCAGCGTGCTGTTGTTAAAGAAGAGCATCCTCTTCCTTCAGAAAGATTCCTCCCTCTCTCTTGCCTGTCTTTCTGTCTCTCTCTCCCCCTTCTCCGCTTCCATGTGTATCTGTGAAAGATGGAGTCTTTAAGACCTACACTAATCCTGTAATTATGCTGTCGTCTTCACTGGCATATGCTATCTTCTCACTTTCTTGGTTATCCTGTGGACTAAAGCAATTATTGCGCTGCAATTGAAACATCAAGTAATTAATTCATTTTCCGTGTTGAGCATACTTGGTTTGATGCCACGCTTCAAGTGTGAGACGAGTGTGTTTATGGGTCAGCTGTAGTGAAAGGGTAAGAATAGCAGTCAGGATTTTATGCATCTCTTGGCACATGGGACACCCACCCAAGGCCATGAAGTATATAACATGCAGAGTAATGTCATTTAGACCTTGGCAAGCTTCTTGTGGCCCACTCAGGGGACTATCTCGCCTCCACAGTGGTATCTCTCTCATCCTCTCTATTCCCTCTATGTTTCCCCTGCTTCTGCTTTTCATCTGTTCCATTTCTGCTCGCCACATTGTTTTATTCTCTTTCTTCACTCTCTTCCCGTTCTCCATTTCCCTCTCTTTCTCTTCCCATCACTCTTCTTCCTCTCCTTCCTTTCATTCTAATCTTCCAGCCCTCTCTCTGTACATCCTCTGCCTCCTGGTGCATGGCCGTCATCTGCGACCAGCTTGCCACAGAGCGCACACTGCAGTGCCATGATCCAGAAACCTCACATTAACACTGGGATTTCACCCAGAGATTATTTAAGTGTGGCATGCCTGCCAGGCAGGGTTCTTCTCTGTAATCTCTGTAGCCCCCTGAATAGAGTAGGACTGGGGAAGAGGGGATTTGGAGGAGTTTGAGGGCTGATTGGGTTCTCGAATGGGTACAGTATGGGCTTTTAGGCATTCTCAATATTCCAGTTCCATATGGAGTTGAATTTAGGAGGTGGGGGTGATAGCTCAATGTGTCACAGAGAAACTGAGGTTAAATCCCTGGCAGAATGATCCTCTTCTTCTCAGTTAGCTATGTATCCTTCTGAGGTTTGCAAAGTAATTTAATTTGAGGTAATTGTAGCGAGGATCCATAATTAAAAGGATTAAAATGCATGCCATTTATAGATGGGCTAAAGGAAATGAAATGATGAGGCCGCTGGCACCATTTATGCTCATGCCCCATACATGTCTTTCCTTTCATATCTACTCCTTTGTCAGTGAATTCAGATGTGCGTTATTGAATGTGTCAGAGCATTCAAAATGTAGGACAAAAATAACGACTGCAGACGTACACAATGACGACACCGCATTTCTGGCTGCCACCTAAATATTACTGTGTACATTTAATTTCATTTGTTTTATTTTTCAATGCATTCATACTGTTTCACTTGTGTCTCAGGAAATGTGTCTGTATGTCTACGTGTGATGACAGAGCGTGTCCTCGACTCAACATGGTCATCCTCTCACAGCGGCAGGGGTCTTTGACCCCATCAGAGAGTCAGAGTGCCTGCTGATTTTTTGACATTGAGAGGGGAGCAGACAAAGCTACTCATCAAATGTCCAATGACTGAAAGGACTGTAGGAGGAATGGGTTTTGACAGAGTGCCATTTACAATTTACTAGCTATTCCTCACTACCTCTGCTGCCCAAGGCTTTCTTGTTGTCATTTATTTTTCCAAAATAACTGTGATTCCAACATATCTTCTTTTGTGCAGTTTTATAAGGTACACCTTAAACAATCTGTTTTTCCTCTTAATCAAAAAGATTACTAAGGAAATGTAAAGTAGTAAATGAAATGTTGTCATATTTCTACCTTACACCTCACAATTTATTACTAATATTAGCATTCAATATACTACTATACTATACATACAGTATACATACAGTATAGGAGCAAATGTGTTTTAAAGGGCCAGTGTGTAGAATTAAGGATGATCTTTTGACAGACGTAGAATATAATAGTCATAATTATGCAAATTTGTGTATAACCCTGAAACTAGGTAGCATAGCGTTTTTGTAACCTTAGAAGGGGCCTCTTCTATCCGCATAGGGAGCGCGTCCTCTTCCAGGGAGTCCGCCATCCTGGACTGTCGTGTTTCTGCAGTAGACGAGAACAGACAAACCAAACATGGGCTCTAGAGAGGGTCTTTCGTTTTTTGGAGTTATTCACAGCCACCGTAATGGAGGATGAGGTGGTGGTATTATTGAGTTGGTTGCGATGTGAAGCCTCACCGCTAGATGGCACTCAATCCAACATGGTGGACCTTTGCATTTAAAATTCTAACATTTTGTGAAGTATTGCATACCATGAACATTCACAAAAAATCCAATAATGCCAACCTTTTGAAAACAATTGAGAAGTTCTGCTCTTGAATACTTCTCAACTAGACTAGCAAAATCTGCAGAAGCTGTTGAATGATAAAATTTACATAGATTTAGGACATAAACCAAATAATGTGAATTGATATTGTGTAAGGGCAGCACCGTCAAAAATAAGACAAAGACAGAAAGTGCAAACATCACTTCTTACCAATCCCTCATTGTGAATAAATAACAAAGCTTTGAATTTTGGAGTTAGTCTGCTTTTTTTTTTATTCAGTAGCACATTTGTTATAATTACCCACCTGACGGTACTAAGCAGATGCGAAACAGCTGCCTTCATAATACCTGATTTATATTGTGTTTAGTTTTTGTTTCAGTGGAAAGTCACGTTCAGGAAGTAAGCTACAACTTGTGCTTTTCTGCTCTATAATGCAATTTTGTAGATCAATTGTACACATGCCGCCATCTGTCTTGGAAAACAGTGGTGGAGGACCAGCTTTGCAATTATATATCAGCATAATAAAGAATATTAAAATAGCACTAAAAATAACCTCGGAGTCAATACACCAGATTATTTTAACCCCTCTCAGCTCGATATTAGAGTTGTTATAACTAATGAAAGCCAATGTTCATCTGCCTTATACTTTCATGTTTTCGTAACATATGGAGGGGCGTGGACAGTTGCTCCGAATGCTCCTGAGCTGTGTGCAACTCTGCTTTCATCCTCATGTGCCACGCTCTGCAGTTGTATGCTAGAAAAGAGCCATTACAACAGGAGTGGGAGAGTCACGATGGTAGGCACAGATGTAAGGATTTACGAGCACCTCGATGCTTGGCATTTGCACACAGCAGCATAATAAAAATATTCTCTTATCATCTCTCCCTCGGAGAGCCAATGAGGGAACATAATCCTTGAGATTAGTTTGATTGATTTGTTTCTCCCAAACGTTTCAAAATAGCAAGGTTGTTATGATCTTTCTTCTTTATCAAAAAAAAAACTGAAATTGAAAAGGCAGCATATATTGAAAGCACAATGAATTCTACCGTTATTGTGCCACTGCATAAATAACGGAAACGACAGAAATGAGAAAAGGCTTAGCTTTTCAAATGGGCCCAAACTTTTCACGTATGCAAAAGCAGGTACACAGTGCAGCGATAACATAGTGGAATATAGTGACAATGACAAATTAATACTAAAAAAAGAACTTTGCTTGAGCACAACTTCAAAGCCCTAAAAATAACAAAATTGCATTAAACCATGTGTTGGTATTCGTGACAGGATTCTCATTGGCTGAAGTTAAACACACAACGATGCATAAACTTCTGTAATGAGGAAACTCACACTGCTGAAAGATATAAAGCAACAACATTGTGAAAAGTGGGAGTTGTGATGAACTTTATTAACTTTACTAATCTGTTTATCTTCATCCAGATGGTTTCATTTTATCCAGGCAGTCGCTGTAAACCAACAATTTCTAGTTCTTTCTTTGATCAGAAAGAAAAAATAAATACCACCAGTTTGCTGTTTGCTGGTTGTGCACGCTGAAGGAAAGCTGTTGTCATTTGTCCAGATAACGTATTAAAGATTGATGTATGAAACATTAACGCCAAAACAGCTTTCCCAACACCTCTGAAATCTGCGTCCTTGAGCTCTACTGCCTCTTAGGTATTTGATATTCATGTATCGTTAGATGTTTTCATTATTTTGTCCATCCCCGTATATGCTCTATCATTCTGAAAGCTGAGTGATTTGCCAGGGGAAGAGGGATGACTGCAGAGGAGCCTCCCGATGTAGGTAACAGTTTAAACGTCCTTGACAAGTGCACAGTTTGCAAAGGAGCAAATTTAATTTCCATGGTTTGAAATTTCAAAGGTATCACCTGCTGTAATTGCTTGACTAGGGGATCCATAAATCATTGTTCAGTAAGGTCATCTTGTAATTTCTTCCCTAATGCTGGCATTTATTTTCCTAGCATCCTCTCTTTCTTCTCATTTAATCTAGCCAGGTCATTTGAGAGATTAATTGCCACCATCTTCAAAAACAACAAATTAGTTTCACACATGTTCCGACATTAAAACTGAGTAACCACACATATTAGCACCTGCTCGGTCAAAAATAAATATGTTATACTGCTGTGGAGCTGAATGTCACGTGCGTTTGTCACCGTTTCATCTGTTACAAAGCAATTGTGATAAAAATGTCAAAAGCCAAGAATGAGATTTGTCTTTAATACAATAGACAGTACATTTTACAGCGTACAGTACATATACTTCGGGCTAGAGCCGGTGTTTGAACGGTAATAAAAAAAATCACCTTCACATAATGACATGTTTTTCTTTTCCCTTTGACATTTTGCCTTCAGGAACCCCATCAAAGGTCAGAAACCATATCAATTAAATCCATGTTTATGATTATCACACTTAATCATTGCTTTTGATTCACTTTTCTGTTCAAAATGTGTGAATGTGGAAATATGAAGGTTATTCAAAGCTATGCCAAAACCCAAAGCATCCACGACCTGTAGCTTCTTACAAATCACATACCTGCCGCTCTTTTGTCTCCCTATTTACAGTTTGAACATTAGCTCGGCAACTTTGTGACACTGCACTTACCTACAATGTACTGACAGCCTGAGACCTGAGACTGCAGATAAGAGTCCATAAATAAGCCCCATTTTCAAAGTTTTTAACCTTGCGGTACCTGGCGTTTCTGATTTAAGGCTAAAACTAAAGCAGTTGTTAAGATTCCTCTTCTATCAACAGGCTTTGTAACAGTCATGCAGTCTGTCAAAGAGCTGTAGCTATATTGATCATCGATTAAAGGTTCAATGGTTGATTAAAATTTTTCAAAACCAGGGTTCTAGAATGAAATATGACTCCATGCTACATAATGCTACTTAAAGGTACAGTGTGTAATATATTGAGTATTTAGCTACACTGGCCCTCACAGAAAAGAAAGTCATTTTCTAAATATGGACTAGTTCACAACAGCATTGAGTATATCTACTAATTGAATTGATGAGGTAAAGATGTATTTACTTATTTAGTTGATAAAACTATGGGTAATAATTATAATAATAATAATAATAATAATAATAATAATAATAATTGAATCATACAAAGAAATTACGGAGCACTGTGAAAAATATTCATAGCATTTAATAACTCCTGATGAGCAGACTTTTCCTGAGTTTATCTGCACACATTCCTGTCATTCCTTCACTGTCTTTGGCACACTCCCAGCCCTAAATACCTTGGTTAGTTATCGTGCCATGCTTCAAATCTTGCTAACGCTACGTTACCACCAGCTCTCTTAGAGGTACAAACTGAGGCTACGATGTGCTAATATTTAATGTTATTTGTGGCAGCGTTCCTTTTCAGTGAGACTTATGTACTGCTAACAAGCATTGTACATTATCTAGGTTCTGTACCATCAGCAGCAGGGGTGAAATATATATTTCATGGTCGGTTGTAATCTTTAAGGTTACTCTTACCTGTCCAGCAGGAAGCAGGACACTTCAGCATCAGCCTGCAAGCATTCCTTTTCATCAGAGATTTCCATCTTGGAAAGGCAACTCCAATGTTCATTATCGTTTCATCATTGTCCCGATCCCCTTTAACGTCTGTTTTTTGTTTCTTCGGCCACGACTCAAGCTCTGTTGATTTTTCTTGTATTACTCTTAATATGTAGAGTATGATCCGTCCTCTGTCAGAATGTGGTATCAAACTTCTCACTCAGTCTGTTTGGAAGGTCGCTCTTCTTCTTCTTCCTCCTCCAACCAATGCATTTACTGTGGCCGTCTACTAAATTTAGAAACGTGAAAAGGCCCTCACTAGTGCCAGGTTTGTCTGTTCTCGCCTACTGTATAAACATGGTGGTGCAACATGGCGAAATCCGTGGACATCCCTATTTACCGTATTTTTCGGACTATAAGGCGCACTTAAATCATTTAATTTTCTCAAAAATTGACAGTGCGCTTTATAGTCCGGTGCGCCTTATATAGTAATTCTGGTTGTGCTTACTGACCTCGAACCAATTTTATGTGGTACACGGCGCTAAAAAACCTGTCAAAATTATGCATTACGGCTGCCGTAGTCAGGAGACGCGTGGAGTAATCGGCTACGCAACTGTGTTTCAACATACCGCTAATATTACGATGTGTGTATAAGGACCCCAAAATGGCACCTGTTAAGAGACATGCTTACGAAGCGGATTTCAAGCTGAAGGCTATCAGTAACGCATTAGAACATGGGAATAGAGCAGCTGCGAGAGAATTCAACATTAATGAATCAATGGTATGGAAGTGGAGGAAGCAAGAAGATGACCTGCGCCAAGTAAAGAAGACCAAAAAGAGTTTCTGCGGGAACAAAGTGAGATGGCCACAGTTGGAGGACAAAATTGAACAGTGGGTTATTGAACAGAGAGCAGCAGGTAGAAGCGTCTCTACAGTCTCTATTCGACTCAAGGCAACAGCGCTAGCACAAGAACTACCATCTTGCAGCAACTGCCAAAGGATTATGAAGAAAAGATTGCCATTGTCCACACCTACTGCAAGAACAAAATCACTGAAAAAAAGATCCGGCCAGAACACATCACCAACATGGATGAGGTGCCACTCACCTTTAACATCCCCGTGAACCGCACTGTTGAGAGAACAGGGACCAG
>OMLP01017009.1:29164-54781 GCA_900302685.1 Spondyliosoma cantharus
GTTCCACAGGGAACGAGAAGTCATCCTTCACTGTAGTTCTCGGTTGCCAGGCTAATGGCCAGAAACTACCACCCACGGTCATTTTCAAGAGGAAGACTTTGCCAAAAGAAAAGTTTCCGGCCGGCGTCATCATCAAGGCTAACCCAAAGGGCTGGATGGATGAGGAGAATATGAGTGAGTGGCTTAAAGAAGTTTACGTCAAGAGACCGGATGGCTTTTTCCACAAATCTCCGTCCCTATTGATCTACGACTCCATGCGTGCCCATCTCACCGATACTGTCAAAACCCAAGTGAAGCAAACTAATTCGGTGCTTGCCGTCATTCCGGGTGGATTAACCAAAGAACTCCAACCACTGGATATTGGTGTCAACAGGTCGTTCAAAGTTAAATTGCGAGCTGCGTGGGAGCAGTGGATGACAGAAGGCGAACACACATTCACCAAGACAGGGAAGCAACGCCAGGCGAGTTACGCCACTATCTGCCAATGGATCATGGATGCCTGGGCTAAGGTATCAGTCTCAAGTGGCGTCCGAGCTTTCATGAAAGCCAGAATCATCACTGAACAACAGCCAAGTACCGGTAACAGCAACAAGACTGACTCAGATAATGACGAGAGGGATCCGGGCATGCTTAATGCTGAAATCGCCCAGATGTTACACTCAGACACTGAAGATGAAGAATTTGAGGGATTTGTGGATGAGGAATGAACTGAAAAAGTGAGTGTATTGTTTTGTATTTTATGCGTTACAATTGAACAATGTTGAGAGTTATTGTTAATGAGTTGAATAAAGTTCGATTTATCTGACACACGTTTTGTTACGGTAAAGTCCGGTGCCCCATATAGTCCGAAAAATACGGTAGATATAAACGGCTCATTCTAAGGTAATGAAAACACGATGACTCTTATGTCCGGGTGAATAACACTACTTAAAACATACTTGAATATTACATCATATCCCATTTCTGCCAATTCTGTTCTGCTAAATACTAGTGGAGTGTGGAGGATGAATTGGTAAGTCTCACAGTCTGAAGAAAGAGGCTGCTCTGTAGTCTGGTGGTATGGCAGCGGCTTTTTCTGTGTCTTTTGCCAGATGGCAGCAGGGTGAACAGACTGTGGCTGGGGTGGGTGCTGTCCTTTGGTGTCCTTTGGGCTCTGTGCAGACATCTCACAGACATCTCCCTCCGATATCACTGATGCTCGGTTGATCACCTGCTGCAGAGCCTTCCTGTCCTGGGCTAATGCACGAACCATGACAGTTTGTGATGTTTCAGTCGTTTCTCAAGTGAAAATCTCAGTTATTTGCTGGTTCCAGTCTTAAATGTAAGGATTTGCTGCATTACCTTTGCTTTTTATGATTATAAATGAAGAGTCATGTCCTCAAACCAATTTGAAGGTTCTGAAAAACTGTAACAAGTTCCTGTTTTCTTTTTTCAATTTTTAATATTTTATAGGCTAAATTATTAGTTGTGAAAATAATTAGCAATTATTCGACAATACAAATAACCATTAATTATAGCCCAAGATGTTTGTTTAAAAGACAGACGTTGTTTTTATGCTATAGAATAACCAAGGCTGTTGTTATGACATCAAGAACCAGTGCTCACTACAGTATAATTATAGTTTAAATTAAATTAATATTTTTTATTCTATTTTCATTGTTCTTAGGTGTCTTACTGTACTCTTACTTGCTTTAAATATGTCACATATAACACATTTTATCTTATTTTAATATTATAATTATCTTATTGATGTTACATCTGTGCTGTCAATAAGTTCTCCACCAGTTTATATCATGTTTTCCATCAAAGTGTTTTTTCATGTGTTGGTATATATATATATACCAGAGCCATATTGTATCTCCAGTCCTTCTCACAGATGGAGATTGGAGGAGGCTTCTGGGTTGCACAGCCCTCCTGCAAGGATGTGATGGACACTTAATTACTTGGCTGACAGAAGTTATTCGCCACCTGCACCCAACAGGGGTCTCTGCCAGGCCTTGACCTCCACTTCCTCCCCGCGCACCCACCATCTCACAAAGCAGATTTATGCATATGGCCTTCACTCATTTCTCATGTTATCGTTTTCTGGCTTTTTATTCCCTTCGTGTTCTTGCTTTGTTGTTTTTTTCAACGGCAACATGTGCTGAGAGCGGACTACTCAACTGACATGTTCCAAACGAATGTGACATTTCTGTAAAAGACATTATCACTCACGGATTTCCCTCATTAAATTTGTATCAATCAAATATGTGAAGATTTGACATTTCCCCATATCTGATCTGTGTGTGTTTGAATGACCCATTGGGGAAGGATTTTTAAACTTTTAAAGACGATACATTTTTTGAACAACTGTAAATATTCTGTACCTCTGTACGAGCGCACTGTTTTTTCTCATCAATTCATGCGATCCACCTTAAATATATAATTGCTATGTGCTGTTGACACCTTAACACTACTGCGCCGAGGCAGAAGGTTCAATGTGTTGAAGAGGAGGTGCTAACTTTTTCCATCACTGCCAATTTAATGCCTGAACAACTTGATATTTCTGTCACATTTGCTTGCTTGACAGGGAGACATGTTTATGAGTTATGTGACGATTAAGCTGTGCAATGCCAGAGACACAAAACCCACTAACTTGTTGATGACACACGGGGGAGTAGCTTGTAGACCCTTTAAATCAGTGAGGAGGTATCAAGACTTAGGTTGGGAGTTGACATTGTTTGCATAATCCATACATCACATCGATGACCTTGAAACAAAGTAAGACAAATATTCCCACTCTTTAATTTAATGAGCTGCATTTTTGTACCAAATCAATACAACACTGGCCTTAATTTTTTCCAGCATACCTTATATCCATTTAATTCAGTGCACTTTTAATAGACAGTACGACACTATCCTTTCCCTCAGGTAATTATGAATAAATGTATATGTAGGCAGAGCATGCTCTGAAATTACAATTATTAACAGAGAGGAGATGTACCTCAACATTGCAATTACAGAGCTCTCGGGGGATTAACAAGGTTCTGTTTTATTATCAAATTCCTTCAGGCTCCAGGTAATGATCAACACGGAGAATTACATGTCTCCCTGTCACTACTTCAGTCCAGAATCTGTCTCTCAGACTTTCTCCCTCTCTTTCACTGTTTTATTCTAACCCGTTTTGCTGTTCAGCAGGTACCATTACTGTACCTGCTGTGTCCCCTTCCTCTTTATGCTAATGCCTTCTGCTCATGACTGCGTGTGTGGGCTTTACCGGTAGAGTTTATGAAAACCTAGCACCATAACTGTTCCAGTGTTGTTGCTTCCTGCCACAGGCCATTTACCCGCCCTTGAAGCACATTCAGACTCTGCACCCTGAGTCTTTGTTTGGGTGTCTTGAGTGACTCCAGGAGACGGGCGTAAAAGACAAAAAGGGCACTTTCGTTTAAAATTGAATTTAACTAATTTCAGGAATAATGAAATTATTCAAAAATCATACAGGCATTTTTAATTATTTATCTAATTTAGCATGAAGCTTCTTATTAAATCTTATTAGAGGTAATAATAGTGATAACTTTCATTGGAGCACATTAATATCACTGGTTAATTGCTTGGAAATAATAACCTGAAAAGGCGTATGTCAATTAAAATGTAGTCTGTTTTAAGTGCAATAAAGGGTGTTTATTAACCACTGATTATTTGAAGCAGGCTAAACAGACATCTTTCACAATGCATCATTTATATATGTTTATATTATGAGAGGGCATTAGTGTTAATTGTTGTACGTTATCTGCGTATACCAATAAAAATAAACTATAATCTATAAGATGACCAGCTACATGCTTTGTAGTAAACCCCAACGGGTCCACCCCGTCCCTCACAAATCATGTTCATATGCAACTAATTTGCAAGAGCAATTCCTCTATTTTTACTGGCAGTGTTTAGCGCCAATAAGAAAAGAAGTGTAATCATATAGCACAGGGCAAAGTCATGGTGTGAAGGTTGTGGAGGCGGATAGGCACATAAAGTGTTTACAGGGACATCACAGGCCTAGATTCATCTCTTGTATAGGAAGTCAGTGTTGATACTCATAATATTTATCAATATACCATGACATTTATTTTTTAGGTCTCAGTTGTCTGTCCTTTAGTAGAATCAATGTCCTGACCATAATGCAAACATTGAGCAATGAAGTAAGTTGACTAGATCATAATGTTGGATTGATATTTTAGAAATATAAAACATTGAAAGACATTTTGGAAAAAAATCTTTTTCTCTATATATTTTTTAAAATGTTCTATCTTCTCAGTCTTGCCAGATGATGATAAAAGATAAAGATGATAATAATTCCCTGCGTCCCCCAAAAAACCTAATCACAAATAAAAACATGAAAACAGTGTATGAATAAGAGGCACAATATAATACACCCGACCATGAAGCAATTGGAATGAACCACTGAGAAGCATAGTGCTTGCAGTCATTATTTTCTTTCATTTGGATGGTTGGATTTCCTGGTGTCTCGTGTGTACGTAGGGGCAAGTGAATTGCGGTCATAGTGCTGCGTTACTTTCTTATGAGGTCAACATGATCATTATCTGTATCTGTGAAATTATATTCACCGCCACAGTGGACTCAAAATGATTAAAAGATTATAATCTTGTATTGAATTTAAAATCTATTCTTCATCCCTCAAATGTCAATAGAGACTATTAGTGACTGTTATATGGACGGTGTTTACTGTAACTGAGTGTGTGTTTGTGTGTGCTCTAGACAAAGGCTTGTAGACTTGTAGGCTTGTACATGTATTTATTAATTCTTCAGCAACAGAAGTGGTGTGACCTGTCAGTGCAGCACTTTGGCCAGACCTTAACATGAAATTTGGCAGCGATGTTCATGGTCCCAAGAGCACGAATTAAAGCCAACTGCAGATTAAAAATTTCCACTTGTCTAAATCTTCACTTGTCCAGTGGATTGTGAGAGAAAAACAACATACGTTATATAAATGTCATTATTATTCGAAACAGAAAAATAAATAAGGGGCAAGTGTGAAAACTGAATCAGTTATCACTTAGCTGCCTCATTGTTATCATCAGTGCTACGAGGGGTCTTTGACCAGAAATGTATTCGATCCACTGTCGAGATGAGCAGGCATACTCACTGACTTAGAACAGAAATTAGATTACAAGGTCAGTGGCTGAGTCTAATGCAGTGGAAGATTAGAGAGGGAGAAGAAATCATTTTTGCATGGCTATTGTTGTCATGGGGACTGAGAACTTGCACTGAGCTGTGTAAAACAGCAATTTAAAATGTGTTTTTTAGAATCTGCGTTGCCATCTTTAGGCTACATTGCCAAACAGAAACATAAAAGACAGATATGAATTACTAACAGAAGCAGAATGTCTACGTTATGTATTATTTGTTATATATTTGTCGACTGTGCCATTGATCCAACCAAAGGAATCAGAAAAATGGAGTTACAGTATTAGGGACATGCTTATCTATATATGAAGCAACAGCAGTAGCCTGTAAAATGACAGTATTGTTACAGACACAGTTGTAATGATCTCACAGTATCTGCCCTCCCAGGCTATCCATTGCAAAATGAACATACTAAGTGCACATGTTTCATTGGTATCATATATATAGCTATCAAATGGGTTATATAGCCATAGTTATAGAATGGTCACTTGTGTTATTTTTGGATGGTTTAATGGATGACAGTAATGATGGATGGATGGATGGATGGATGGATGATAAAATGATGATGGCAGTACAGATAAGTGTCAAACTGAATGTCTGACCGTCAGTTTTACTCGTATCAGATGTGGCAGATCTGTCAAAACAGTCTTTCGGACCACTAAAATTATCCTCTTCGGCATTTTTGTTGAAAACCGAGAAGTTTGTATTTAGGCCATGTACAGCTTATGCCTTGGAAAAGTAAGCACTGAATGCAATGGTAATGCGAACAGTATGCCATATTAAAGGTACGCCCCATGGTAGTTTGTATACCTAGCTGTCCTCTTTGTGGAAAAATGTGCGTCTATGGATTTCACAACTACTCTATTATCCAAAAGTAAAAAAGCTGTCATATCTACAGTTTAAACTGTAAAAAGTACTGACTCGTGCAGTGCAGAAAATAAACATTACAGCAAAAAAAATATTTTGGATTCTGTTGCATAAAAATGTACCGAGCAGTCCATGGTGGATTGTTTGGTTACTGCAGTGCAGTACAGACCTCCTGCCTCACTTCCTTATAGTTGGCTTGGATTTGAGTTGGTTGGTCCCAAAGCGTCCTACAGTCTGATAGCTGTAGGCACAAGTTTGGACGCATGCTGAGGCAGAGTAAAGATGTTCTCTACTGGAACTTCATCCCGACATAGAGGGGATGAAAGTTGGTCTTACAATAGAGTTAAGTTTAGTCCACATCATCCCCTTTGCTGGTGCCTCCAAGCCAGTTTCAAGCATACTTTCTGGCACTTGTTCTTCCAGCACAGCACCACAGGGAACAGTGTTCTGGTCTCCCTAAATTGATAGAATATGCCTGATGCATGCAATCTGCCCTTCATTACTCCATTACCACATGAAAGAAAGTGGATATTAAAAAGGAAGTGACCTCTACAGCCGCAGCACCACTTCTTTTTCATTGTGCTTTTTGTCTGTGTTTGTCTCTTGTTGCAGTAATAGAAATAGAAGGAAAAATCCATCACATGTAGGTAGCTGATATGTACAGTAATTGGGGTTGGGGTTGGTCCATGCATTCTTGAAGGATTGGTATGGGCTAAGTGAATCCCGATACAGTTTGGTTCCTTTGTTTGTTCGCTCTAGGCATTCCAGCTAACAGAATCTCCCCAGTGAGCTCGATTAAAACACTTGATCATTGCGTAACGCACAGCACTCTGAGTGAGCTTGATGTGTCAGCATGCTTCAGCTCTCTGCCTCAACAACTTTGTGAAATGTACCACACTTCTGAAATGCTGCTGTTGACTAAAACTGCATTTAAACTTTAGTATTTAGTCTGTGAGGGAGTATGTCCAAATCCCTTTCAACGTTTCTGCTACATCATATCCATAATGACACTCAGAACTCCAGGGATATTACACCAAACATTGTGTTTTTGTACAAAATATGTTTGGAGACCTTCAACGAGAAACTATGCCGAAGGTGGAATTTATAAAAGTTAGTAAGCTCTCAAACAATTTTAATTTATGTCACTAAAATGTGTACTTAGCAGATGTGTCATGTAGAAAAAAAATCAATCCTGGCAAATACAAAATATTATGATAAAGGATCTGGATTAAGGCCAAAAAACTGTGATTGGTACCTCTGCTATTTCAAGCTGTCTTGTCTTCCAGCCATTAAGTTGATAGTTCTACTTGTTTCAACTTTCCACCACTCTCCTCCCCTCCTCCTCACTGCTACAGTCTACAAGCCGGGAGTCACATAAGAACTTCTGGAGGTGGTGTGACCCAGAAGGGCAAACAAAATTTTTTGGTGTACAGTAGAAGATGAGCGGGAAAGGTCAGCGTCTTTTGGAGCGCCTGTGCGCTTTAACTCTGCAGCATGTCTAAAACTCTGCTCTACAGACTCTGTCGCCGCTCCACAATGTCTGACTTCTAAAATCCTAAGCCTCTTCCCAAAGCATGAGAGACCAGATGATCAAAGTATATGATTCATATCATATTGATGAGCATTTCTATTGAAACGTTGCATAGAAGACTAGAAACTAATATGCAGAGTGTGAATTGAGCAATGCTTTTGAGAATACAGCCTTGTTGTCACTGACTCAGCGCTACAAGATAGCAACAACATAATAATCATTACTATTCCGTATAGAGGAAACATCAAGCTAGCTTTTACAGTTTGAAGGATATATGTATTGACTCCTCAAATAACTATATAATTTTTAATGTTGCTTTACTAAAATGCAACAACTTTGATAGAATATTCCACTTAAAGTGGATGTGAAGTTAACCCCTAGAGTGGTGCAGTGGAGATACGAAGGGAAACATTGAGTGAAGAAAGCAGTGGCAGTAAAAGGAATGAAATGCAGTGCAAATATGTTTTGGGATTTCTCAACTTTTTAGTTCCATGTTTAAAAAAAGTTAACTAACCCATCAGAATGTGCCCTTACTGCGATGTAGTTGCTACAAATTTTAACCTCTATCAGACTCAAGACTGTAATAGAGGTGAATTGGAGCAGCTTAAGAATGAATCGTTTCTCACGTGAATACTATTTACCAAATATTTTGAACAAAACATTAAAAATTGTTAGTTAATTGGTAATGAGGGATGTCAGACCACGTGCAATTTCGAAAGAATCAAAGGCTGTTTTGGCAACAGACAGTGCTACTGTACAATTATCACTTCATAATGATTCTTAAATCATAAGAAAATGATGCCAATCCTGCAGACACAAAAAAGATGGTGATGAAAACACTTAAAAAGAAAACTTGAACCTTGCTAGCTAACTGCTGTCGGTGATGCCACAAAGTACTGAATAATGAGTGAATATGTACGGTAAACACTTTCATAAATAGTCATAGCTTATAGATACTGTTATATGGACATACAATGTGTGGTACTGTATGGGTAAGAAATCAAGTCATTTCTTGTGAGACAAATGAAATCAGTGGAGAATGCTAATCACATGTAAGCTTCATTTCAACTATAATTCACACAAACATCAGTGGTACACTCATTTCCTCACATATCTCACGGTAAAAGGTACTTTTAACAGCAAAACTGTGTGGGAACAATAGAGAGTAGCCTGGGTTGAATATTTGAATTACAAATTGATCTGAGAATAGTTTTAAGTGAGGTCTGAGCCAATAATATTTATCAGTCATCATGGAAATTATGTAAATGATGGTCATTTTTTTGACAGGCTTTGTGTTTTGTTTTCCTCACTGTTCCTCACCTCCACTTCACTTTCTTCTCTTCCATCTCATTCGCTCCGCCTTTCTATCCCTCTGACCACCCTTCACTTCCATTCTCAAGCTCTTTTTCTATTTTGACTCGCTGCTGCCCTTCATCTCCTCTCATGAGAAGCTGCTGCCTGCATGGCCTCAAAGGGAGCTCTAGAAAGGATCCATCAGCCAGACTAGTATTCTCTCGAGGATGCATCCAGCGTGTTGCTCTGTTCTTCTCTGCTTACTATCATATCTATCCAACCACAGATGGCCTTTACTGTAGATCACAGAACCTGTTTTCAAATTTGCTGCAAAGCTGTATGGACCAGTAATGCTATGCCTTGTTTGACACCAGCCGCCATAGAACTCACACTTTTCCCTGAGCTATTTACTATATATTTGCTCTTGGTGTGAGGCAGATCTTTATGAATACAGTCTATGTTTATAACACTGTATGCCATTATACACCTTGGTGTACACAGTGATGGATCGCCTGTGTATGTATTTATGTATGTATGTGTTGTAGTGGAGGATAAAAGGGTCACATAGAAAACCAACAGCAGATTTAGAACAAGGAGGGAGGATCTGCCAGATGTATCTTGTGGGTTTTTTGAGCGGCAGCTGGAGACAGCAGTATGGCACTTTGAGCCTCCATGCTGGACCAAAACAAAGCTTCATTCATCCCCAAATAACAACATCTGGGCATGCTTAACAGCATGGATAAATAAACAAGCCCTATGGACACTAAATCCCCCGCAATCAATCACTCTCACTCCCTCTTCACCCATTCCCCCTTGCCATTCTGAAGGCTGTAGGTTGTTAGTGTGGGACTGGCACATCAGCACTGATAGTGTGCATCCAATTAATTAACCAAACGTTATCTCATTAGTAATAGCCGGCAGACTAAAACAAGAATACTCCCCTATAGTTGCAAACAACCTCTGGAAAAAAACTGAGGAGTATTCTCTCCTCCTCTGTAACCTCTGTGATCTGATGATGCTGAGTAGGAGGACTGAGAGACAGACATGTGAATGTGCTTCGGTCAAAGTGTCTGTCGTTACGCAGCTATTGCTCATGGCTCACATTTATTCAAGAGCTTCTGCAGAATTAAACAGACCGGCCCGCAGCACATGCTAATGACACCGCATCAGGAGGCAACCTAATGGGTTCTTTGTCTTTAAGTTATCCGTCTTTGTGGACATCTGCAACACTCACACAGTGCTGTAAGCAAAAGTCAGCACCATCTGACACAGTTCTGAATCCCTTGCATTCCTCAACACCTGTGCCTCAATGTTATTTAAAGCACTCAGGGGTGCTGCACCAAACATCAGCCACCGGCTATTTGCTTGTGTGTGTGTCTGTGTGTGTTTTTGTGTGTGCGTGTGTGCGCTTCTGTGAGTGTATGTGTGCAGGAAGAAACTTGACTTCTTGAGAATAGTAACCATGATATATATTTAGAATTATCTGCCCAGAAGTGCTGGGACTTTGCAAAATAAGCTTATGCATGCTAATGTCAAATCTTTGACAATGGACATCAATACAAATACAGCTATGTGTCAACTTCACTTCAAAGAAAGAACTTAAATGAAACAGAATTTTCGTTATTATTTTGAGAGTAATCATTTTTGCTTTTTCCCCCCATGATGTACTGACGCATTCATTTAAAAAGAAAAAAAAAAAGGTCATGTAGCAGGTTGCTTATTTAGGATCAGTATTCATTTAAGACTGTTCTACCATGCCACACAAGATATGTGCACTGGAAAGGGGTGAGTGACATAGTAATGTCAAAATGTATTAATACATTCAAAAAAATTTAATTCTTTAATTTTAAATGATAAAATGGATATTTTCTATATAGAAATCTTAATTCATATTTAAAGTGTTTTGTTCACATGTGAAAATGAGTGATGGTGTGGAGTTCACATGTGAAGAAACAAATTTTGCCTAATTTTGTTCCACATGCACAAATGTTTAATCCACATGTTAAAACAAAGCCAATCACATACAAGTATGTGTATGTTGTAAATTGTATGTCAAAATGTAAATTTCACATGTGCAAATTTTCACATGTTAAAATGTTATTTTACATGTGAAACCTTTGAAAGTGTGAAAATCACATTTTCTATTTACAAGATTTCATGTTTTTTTCCATATGGAAATAAAAAGATAAAAAACAGCTAGTCACATATGAAATTGTTCAATTTGTATGCAAAATTGTGATTTTCACATGTGAAAGGGCAAATTCCAAATATCACCCTTTCACAGGGGAGCTACTGACTCAGAAAGTACCATAAACAATGAAAAGCAAAATGCTAAAGTCACGACAGAGTTCAGTTCCTATATTTCACCGGGCCTGACGAGATCTGTATTAGATTTACGAGTTTGTTTTTTTTGGGCAGCAGTACAATGGAGTACATACCCAGGGGCCTCTTATCTACAGCTGTAGTGTCATGGCATGCTGAGACTTATCATCTGTCCACAGCTCTTCAAGGTTTCAGCAGGAGTAGCAGGATGTCACTTGACACCTTCTGGGCATTTCCGAGTCACACGGTTTTTAGCAGTGACAGATTCTTGATTACGCCATTTGCATGTACATCTATATTACTGAGCATGACCACGGATTCTAATCAAAATCTGAAATTTGTTGTCGCTGCCATTATGCTCAATCACCAACCTATTTACAGTGGTGATACATGACATGAGATGTCACTCTGATTACAGAGTGGGAAGTCAGAGTGTAATGAGGCAAACAAGCTGATTCTTGGGCACAAGATAATCAGAAAAAGCTGCCGCTAATAACCCTTGATGGTCAATCTCAGTCAATTTAAATCAGATTAAATCATAGAGCTCTATTAAGAATTAAGATTATCAAAAAGAGCTTTGCGGAAAAAAAAGAAAGAAAGATGGAAATAAGGATTATCTGTGTGTGCATGTGTGTATCGATTGTGTGGATATGAAAACACGGGACAATGGTAGGTCAGACCACAGGAGAATTAAGTCAATGACAAACTGCAAAAAAGTTAACGAAGAGAAAACAATGGCTAATGAGGTGGGGATCCGGGTGGGTTACAGGCTCTGCTTCTTTTACAATGTCAGATAGCCTGTTCCACAGGGAGGAGGGCTGATGGGAGAGGGTTCAACCTCTTACAGTGTACTTTCAATTAAATGGACCAACACACTCCTGCACAGTGTGACAGGAAGGACTCCATCTACATATGCATCGATAGGGGGTCTGTAAAGAGAGATTGAGGCACAAGTATTGTGTTGTGTTTTGGTTTTGTTTAAAGTATCTGGTCTGCTGTGTTGGAGTTTTGAATAAGCACAATATTTTTTTAAGCATGGAGTTGGTCTCCTAGAGAGTGATATACCGCAGTAGGCCACTATTTGATGAAGGGGACAAAAGCATTGTCTGCTTTTTCCTTGGTGGGTAAAGGAGAGGGGATTCCTATCCTGAAGATGTTGATAAAGTGAAAATGTGTTTTGTTTTTTTGTAGACAGTGCCCCTAAAATAAATTTAAAGAGATGTATGGTACACCTGGGCCCTCATTTAGCAAAATGTGTTGGAAAGGTGTATACATTATGTCTGATGCAAAGCATTAAGAGTGTGCATAGGTACAAAAAAAATCAGGATGTCAGTCAACATGTCTGTCATGCACACACTTGCATGTGATTAGAGTTCATAATGTTCTAAACCACCATGCTTGTGCGTATCTGGGGTCATTTGCATTCAGAAATGTCCCCAATGAACCATATGTGGTAACAAAACATACATTTTAAGATCTGTATCCAACCTCATGCTGAAACGTGCTGATGGGCAAAAACCCTAGGGTGAACAGGACTTGAATGTGCACAGGAATGGCTTTTGGCCATTTAGCTCCAACATAAGTCCCAGATCATGGCATGAATCTATAAATATCTGCTTACGGAAGCGGTAACTACTCAGAAGCCGTTCTGTACCATTATGTTGTATTTTCAAACACCTGGCACAGATGTAATTTATACATATAACAACATGTCTGTTGCTAACTAGACAAAATTACTAAATGAATAAGTATTAATCAAAGAACACGCAAAATGTATATAGTTCTTGAGATTGTTTAATGCATTTTGAGACACTTACAATGCTTTCTGTTTGCAGTTTCAGTTTGCAAGTTATAGGTGGCAAATGATGGGCTGAGGTTTGCTGTTTCATTTGTGTAGTTGCTCTGCTGTAGCTATTACTTTATTGGTTAGTGTGAGGCCAAATATGCAGAAGATCAAGCTCACACCAATTTGTAACACTTTTTGTCTATTTCGTTCAACTACTCCTTAATCTTTCCAGGTGCTCCATGGCAACTGCAGAAGTACCCCCCATGGTTTAGTTTCACTGGCATCATTACTATATACAGCTGTATTTCCTTTTTAGGCTACCAGCTCTATACCTCAAGTGGCCTTTCAATCAAGCATTGTCCCTGCATTGTCTCAAACAGCAGGCATGCAAAGATTAGAAGGGAAAATGGCTGATTCAAATTATCCTCTGCTGCCCACTTGGACCACTGATTGTACCAATCTACATGCAAATGGTCATGTTTATTACACCAGGGGAATAGGAAAGCACAAAGTGCCCTTGATTAATGACTGACTCTGCTTTTGTTACAAAAAATGAAAGACAGACATTGAAGTCACACAATTCTGCCGAAATCAATTTACAAATATCTAATACTACATACGAATATATGGTTATTCACAGATCAATCAAGGTTTTCTTTGCTTTATTTAGAATATTTTTCAAGCACCCCATGATTAAAAACGAGGAAGAAGTGACATCAGGAACTTCACCATTATTGTGTTATTACAATCACTTACCTAACACTACACAAAACCATAAAGTCACATAATTGGCATGTCTGTAAATAGTTCCTCTGCTCAACCCTCCACACTATGCACACGTGTGCAGTCCTTTCCCTTTCTTCCATCTCTCTTTTCCTAACAGCCCCCCAGATGTCTCCCCACTCGTCTGCAATCTCATTTGAGGAATTCATCTTGCTGTCTTCTGGGAACCATGTATTATTGCTCTCTGTGGTTCTTCATGCAACTATGATAATGTGTGTCTTGGTTAGACTCCTCACATGCCAATTATGAGTGTCTGTTATTGTGATGGACTCCACATTCATGCAGAAGAGTGACTGACTCTCTCCTCAGGCCTCGGCTTTCTACACATCATATATCAGAATGTGCTTTCAAAAGCAGAACCCAGGGTTCAGGCAGCAGGGCTTAGTGGAATACGAGGACATGTTCTTATTAAACTAGAATTGCATCAATTCATATTGTCTTACACATGAATGACTCACAAAGACCCTGTCATAAAAACAGCAAATGAACCAATGGGTGAAATACCATTTCCCCCCTAATAAGAAGCGTGGAAACAGGAAAGAAGCCATCTCCCCATGAAAATGTCTACGATCAAAGATGCTTTGCTTATGATGAAAACATAAACATAAAGAAAAAACCTACACTTAGTTACTGACAAAACACAATATAGACTGCTAATTGATTTGCCACAATAAACAAAGTACAAAGTAATGCAATTCAATATTTTGTAGATTAAAAATGGATAATGACATATATCTAGAAAAAATGCCCCATAGTTTAAAATGGCATTACAAATCCGTTTGAAGACATACCGTTCAAATGGCTAAATATTAATTGACATTGAAGTTTAAATTAAAGGCTTATATATATATTTTTTTTAAGTAATACATTGCTTCTGTGAGTCTTTACTGGGTTTTAGAGATTAATTTTGCCACTGTTTTCCAAACACCACAACAGCTAATGATGATCATTTGCATTCACATCAATTACTGCATAGCAGCACAGTAGGGTTTTGAACCTTTGGGAGTCAACCATAAAGATTGGCCAACCAAAACAATTGTGTTATCCCACTTTATTATTGATTCTCAGTAGGATCAGCATCAATAATCCTTTCAAATTAAAGTAGTTAGTCTTTGGTGTCAAAGCGTCAAATAGTAATTTGATCAGACAGAAGTAGCCATTGTTGTGATGCTTTTTTGTTTTATTTTTTTCATCATTTCAATATTAATTTAAGATTTTCAAAAGAATTAATTAATGTATATAAATTAATTCAATTAGCACTCAACCTATGGTAATAAATTAAATACAAAGGCTCAGTATTAACCAGGATACGATTTGTATAATACTTTCAGCTCCTTTAATAAGTCTTGACAAAAACGGCTCTCAAATGGTCTGAGTAAGTTTAAATTAATGAGAAGAAAAATATGTCCAGGCATGAGTCTGAAGAAAAGCCCTTTGAAATATTACTGAACCTACCCACCAGCCAATTAGCTTTTTGTGAAGCAAAGGGACAAATTAGGACAAATAGTTATCATTTTCTCTTTTAGGACAAAAACAGATGAATTCATTACTCTTTGAAGCTTGATATACAAACACAGACAGAATTGGTTGCTTCTTTAAAAAAGAAATCCGACTCAAAGGACATGAATTCTTCAAATAGCAGAACTGCATTATATTTCATGCATAATGCATGTTTTGCTATCAAATGAGATTCAAACAAATGCCACCTGAAACACTGACTTGTTTGATTTTTTTATGTCTGAATCGTGATGCATGTTCATCACAGGAATAGCCAGATGGTAGCAATGAGTTACAAAGGAAAGTCCTGCTGATTTCGATGTTCTGATGCAAATTGACCTTCAACTTTTTTACGTTTCTTTCCTGGTTTTGGGGAAGGGGCTCCGGATCATATCTACTGTGAAATTATTCCTACTGAGGAAGGAGTAACAGCTATCATTTACTTTCAGGAAATAGCGAGCCTGTGCTGTTGTGGTCTCCAGGCTATAGCACAGCCTTGCTATTGACATTAGGTTGGTCAAAATTAAAGATTTCAAAACAGTATCTGAAAATATATTGACAGTGACAGAGCTTTGATTGCTATCTTTTTTGCACTCACTGCGACTATTTGCAGGATATCAATCTCGTAACGCTAAAAGTTTCAGATTCAATAACAGTAGAAAAAAGAGATGAAGGAAGTTATGAAGCCTAATTATTGAGATAGTCAGCATCTCTTATTAAGGTAGCACTGCTGTAGTTTGTGTACTATATGTAGAACTGTATCATTATAATTGTAATTATTATCACTGTATTATCATGTTGGCACTGTAGATTTCTCTATGGACCAACATGACAGTGCTCAAAGAGAACTCATCATCCTTTCAACCTTTCATCCTCCTCAAGATCTATAGCCCCCCACGCTCTCCAGCTCTCAAAAAAGCACAGCTCATTCATTTTTCAGGCTGCTGGTTGGTCCACTGAATCCAGGTCTCTCAACTCACATGACCTGTGCCTCACGATTGAGCTGGAGAGCCTCAATGAGCGTGAGAAACCAGCTGATGCCAGATAAGAATAATGTTTTTTTATTGTTTGAAAAGTTGCAAGATCCGGAGACAATGGTGTACAGGTCAACTTTGAACGGACTTTGGGCACTTTAATTTCAATCTCGACTACAATACTACTAAATTGTTTTAATGTTAGGAATCATAGTTCCTGCTTTAATTAATTTCACCAGCAAAGGATTACTGTTCCATAAAGTGGAAAACGGAGGTGGTTTTTTTTTCACTAAAGATAAGTCACAGTGAGATGGTCAGGGTGAATGTTGCATCAGTAACATGTTGATTAGATTGGGAGAAGATTGTGGTTATTAACACTATATATAACTATAACTAGGCAGGACCCTCTTTAACTTAAATTTGTCTGCGGCATGCATTCAGTAAGGTGCTGGATTAATTCCTTAGAGAGCTGTACATTCATGCAGCAAATCTTTTATTCAACGACATCCTGGGGTAATCTATTGGATTGATATCCCGCGACTGTGGAGGCCACAGTGGTTCACAGAGGTAATTCTCTAGTTGGTGGAACCAATTTGACGTTCCGTGTGCTCTCTTCCATGATGCATTATCCAGCAGGGGGTGGCCATTAGAAGATGAGTAGACTCAGGTAGGCTGTGGCATTTAAACAATCTTCAGTTGGTATTTGGGGCCTGATGTGTGCCAGGAAAAACGTCCCCTACACAGTTGCACCGCTACCATCATCCTGTTCATCTGACACACAGCAGGATGGATCCATGGAATCACATAGTTGTCTGCCAAATTCTGACCCCACGGTCGGGAAATGGCAGCAGAAATAGACTTTTGTCCAACCAAGCGACATGTTTCCAATAGTCCACTGTCCAGTTCTGATGAGCTGTGCCCATTGTAACCTGTTCTTCGTTAACGGGAATGGATGCCATCTGTGGTCTTACCATGTAGCCTATCTGTCACAAGGTTTGACTTGTTGTTCGTACAGAGATGGTCCTCCACATGCGTAGCTCTGTAATATGTGGATATTTGAGTTACCATTGCTCTCCTGTCAGCCTGAACCAGTTTGGCCATTCTCCTCTGACCTCTCTCATTAACAAGCCGTTTTCGCACACAGAGAACCTCTGCTCCCGGGATGTTGTTTTTCACACCATTCTCAACTGTAGAGACTGTTGTGCATATAAATCCCAGGAGATCAGCAGTCTGAGATGCTCCAACCACAGTCTGGAACCACAGTCTGATCAAACACAACAACTGAACCCCCATACCATGTCTGCATACTATTGAGTTGCTGCCACATTATTGGCTGATCACATGTTTGCAGGTGTACAGGCGTACCGAATAAAGTGGTAAACAGAAAGCAGACATGTCCTTCCTTTTGCTTCAAGTCAGCAGTGATTGTTTGGAGACCACAATCATCAACCTTAACATAAGTGCCTCAAGTGCCAAAACATAGCATTAATAATACATTGGCTGCTGTAAGTGTTGTATTGGAAGAGCAGAAATTGTATGAAAATCGAATGGAATTTGATCGTGGAAAATACTATGTTTAGTAGATAAAGATCACTTCTGGGAGACAGGGTTGTTTATTTTGATTCAAGGAGAATAAATTGTTGTATCACCAGTGACTAGTACGGTACGAAGCGTGTCAATGGAAAAGTTTCAGAGCCTCAAATTTGTAAAACATTTTTGGAACTCGGGAGGAATAACTCAGATTTACTCTGCAGGTATATGATATAGTATTGCTTGGCAGCCTTGTTTCTTTTTAGGGATATGGACTTAAAATAATACTGTGATATTTTAAGCTATATGGCAATACACAATTTATATCTTGATGTTTTGAAAACTCATTGAAGCACTTCATAAATGCTAGGACTTTTAAAAAAATAAAATAAAATATCACAATATCTTTGACCAAATGCCTCAGTATACAAATTGTGGCAATATTGTAGGGATAACAACAGGTACTTAGCACAATGAATTTTGTTAATTAATAATCAGTAATGTTGGTTAATGACTAAAGCAAATATCAGAACATGTAGAAGAGTCTGGTAGGTTACTTTGAAGAGGATTCATAAATACTAGGACCGAGCAAAAAGATCAAATATCAGAAGTTTTTGACCAAACACATTTGTCATATTGCGACAATATGTGATGATTGTTGGCTCAGTGGATAAAGGCAGTCATTAGAACAATCAGAACAGGTTGGTAAGTTCAGAAAGTTACAGACAGCACTTATGCCAAATCACGATATAAGGATGATCGTTGTGAGATGGTAACGAGCAATGACGCACTTAATATCACTGATCTGAATATATTTTTATCTCTCATTTATCTCTTTATTTTTTTTCTTCTCCTTTTTCAGATGGCCCCCTGGGACCTCGTGGTCTAGTGGAGGCAACAGAGATGTGCACACAGGAATGCCTAGTCCTTGGACATTCAGACAACTGCTGGATGCCCCCAACACTGGGATCATACCAGCAGCCCAAGTCACCTGTGTCCAGTTTTGGATCTCAGAGGGAGTGGGGTCCCAAGGACAAACTTCTCAATGGACATACTCTGACCAGAACCTGGAAAAATGAGAGCGGACGGTCAGAGCATTTTGGTGACGGGAAGCAGTTTGGGAGTGGAGAGGGACACTTTACCAGCAGTGGCATGGCTGATATTCCACTGGTGAGTCTGAAGTCCTGCCAGCCAGCATCCTGCCCAGACAGCCCGAAGGACCAGCAGCTATAAGACGGACTTCGCCTTTTTGCTGTGAGACGTCCGCGACGGGCTCAGCATCTCATCCGAGCGCCTCTCCTTTCCTGTTTTCTCCTGTTTCATCTCTTCCCACTTAAGTTGATGCTTCTGCAGTGTAGCCACATGTACTATATAGGCAACAGAACTATAGTGCTCATGCTGTGTTCTCTACAATTCAAGTGTACTATCGCCCTAGAGGAAACCTCTTTTTTGTATGGGACTCCATGGATTTAACATTGCCATTTAACATTTTTTGTCCACTTCATGTGTGACAAGTGGAGGAAGGACACGCATACAATGGAGAAAATGAAAACAAATTCAAAGAAAAAAAAGAAAAAAAAACTACCATGGCTGACCAGTATATACAAATATTTGTGGTGTGGTTGTTATTGAGTTGTTCAGGACTATATTAATCAACACAATCAAAGAAAATGGAGTTACATTTCAGAAAGTGTTGATCTAATAACACTGTTAGTGGACACCTGTTTATTCTGTCATTGTCTGTGTGTTTGTAAATAAGACTTATTAACCACTATCATGTACCCGTAATAACCACAGTGAATAGGACAGTTCTAGGCTGTTGTCATCATAATGGCTTGTCATCAGGATTTGGGGATTTCAACTGGACAATGGTCTATAATGTGGCATAATGTACAATGAGAAAACGTTTACTGCATTCTTTAAAAAACCCTAAGTTTGATTTTGAGACAAATTTCCATCCCGTAATATACTCAATGTTGCCCATATTTCATAATGATTTTCTTCAAGTACTGCAAAACCACAGGCAGACCTTTTTTAAAAAAAAAACACATTTTGTATGAAGGATGTCAGTGCTCAATATGTGCATTATAAAAATGAAAAGCTCTGAAAGCTCTCCTCTATAAACTGATTTTGAAAGTGTTCAGTACAATTAAATAGCAATATATTTGTAAATGGCTAAATGTTTTATCTAACGTTGAACTTATTACTGTATACATTTTATTCAAATTGTGATTTAACTGAGTGCAATCCCTCAGTAGTACCTGCAATTTATTGACATATGTATATATATTATTTCCACACAGACTATGATTTTCCCATACAGTACATAAGAATACACAGGTTAAGATAACACTTTAATCACTGTGCCTTCATGATGTTTCTTCAAACACTGAATTGCATATTTAAATGATGAGAACATGTCGGCCACAGAGAGCATCCTGTCTGATAATCAAATGCCTTACGCATTGAATGTTTGCCAAATTTAGAGAACATATTCACACGGATCCTGAAGTACAAAATCAAGTTGTTGGTACTGAAGAAAAAAAAACACAAAGGCATGTGCAGATAATGGGTCAACCGTGAAAGACCATCTGTCATTCCACTGTCTGAAAAGGTTTGTTTTATTCCACAGCATGGAAGGCTAATCACACAATGGAAAAGCATGCTAAAAAAAGATATAGCTTTTAAAAATTAACTTGATCATTTTTGTGTCATTTTATTTTGTTGGAATAGAGTTGATTTGTGCATTAAGGAGACGTTAAGTTTGTAAAGCACTTTCATATTTATGTCACAATATAAAGAAGTTAAGTGGGATGGAGTGATTTGCTTATCGCAGTATGTTTGTCAGTTGTGAGGGTGTCTGACATCACAGATACTGAAACAGTTAATCCTTGTTACTACGCTACAGGTATACAGCTACTGCAATAAATGTTTTAATTATGTGTATGCTTAATTTGTGTACAAGATAAGATCGCCTCGGGAGTTCTGTGTCTGTTTTGTGTGGATGGTGCTCACATGACCCTGTTTACGTAGATATTCTGGTACAAAATAACATATTGATCATCTATTTTCTGAGCACAGTGCATTCATGAAATACAATTTAGATTGTCCCCATTTCCTTATTTTTCTAATTTTCTTTCTCGGAGGTTAACTAGACCATACAAATCCTTCCAATTATCTTGATAGTCTTGAAGTAGACCCATGTCCTTGAACCAAAAACCACACATCTGTTGAAACATCTTTCGTAATAGTTTGTCCACCTGAAGGGTATTTTCTTTGGCTCCATGTAATGTTCTTTTCTGACCAAGAGCTAAGCTGAAAGCCTCCCGTTCACTTCCATTTTATGCGAGCAAAGGAGCACGGAGTTCACGTGGACTTTAAATTCGGTGAACTTTGAGTCCCAGCCGCAACTGCACTGTTAGATCTTGTGGGTCGACACATTTGAACTTGTGAAAAACAAATAGTCAGAGATTTACAGCATGATGTTGCTCACACTGGTTGCCCCACTGGAAATTTCAGATTTGGTGAAAACATTCAAGTAGGCGTGCAGAGTAAAATCACTTTCAAATATCATAACACAACACTCTAAAATGAATCCTCCTCATGAAAGGGAGTGATACAATTGAGTGCTAAAAAAGATACTGTACGATATCAACACAATCAGAAATGTAACAGTATTTAAGAGTAAAAGTATTAACACTATCCACTTTAATGGGGACTAAGTTGAGAATTATATTTACACTAGTATAGTGTTGAATTATAACACTACAAGTAAAATTCAACACCGACTATTTCACAGTGCAATAGCCAAGACGTGTGTGTGGTTGACCCCTTAAAAGCACTACAAACCAGCACACTGAGTTGTGTATGCCTCACATCCTGCACTGCCCACATTCAGCACTGGCAGGCGATGGTCTTTTTCCTGCATTCATGTATGCGTGACCATCCCCTAAGGCTCCCTAAAAACATTGCTCGGGGTCACTGTGGCATATAAACCCTTCACTACAGTAACAGTGCAAATCCTAAGGGAGGCAATTCTGGGACAGCTTGGGTTGCCATGGAAAAGCGGAGAGTTGAGCCATTCAAAGAAAGCGCTCAGTTCATCGGCAAGCTTTCTTTCAGAACTTACTTTATGGTATTGAGCTTTCGGTAACATGCTGAAATAATGTGATTTGGAATAGGAGGTGAAGAGGTCAGAGATCTGGGCCTGGAAGTTGAGCTACCGCTGTTACCAGGTGCAGCCACAGCACACATGCTAGCTGAGGTTTCAGCATAACTTTGATATTATAGGTGACAGGGGAGGAGCTTCATCTAAAAAAAGGCGATCACACCAAAATATGTCTTATGAAACCCCTAACTGTGTCCAAAATCAAAATTGTTCATGCACTTAAACTACTGGTGTCAAAATAATACTCATGTTAAAGTGCAAAGTGTTCTTCTAAACTTTACTTTCAGTACTGGTTACTTTTTAACCGTTAGCAGACATTCAATCAAAGGAGCTTCTGTTTCTCCACTCATTTTATATTGTGTTGTGCTACTATGTAAAGGTCTGTAACCATCATCTTATCCTAAAGAGTTTGGCTTTGCTACATATTCATATTGGATCTGAAGCTTTAAATATAGATATTTTACTCAACAGAATATCTGTAACAGCCTGTAGACGTTACTATTTTCATTTCATTATCTTTAACTTACGAGTGCAGTACATAGTGGATACATTTTCATCCTCACAAATTCAGACTATGAATAAAGCGCACTGTATAGCAAACAGGGCTTGGACAGAGCCCAGCAACATTTAAGATAAGAAAAAAAAGATTGCCTGATTCTAGAAAGGATTTTGCTTCATCCAGACTGTCAGACATCCGAATGTTGCTTAACAGGTGGACAGATGTGACCTCATTACTGTCCAGTTCAAGAGAGTCTTCTCTGTAATATGAACGCATAATAATAATAATAAAAAAAAAAACGTATCCAACTAATCTAAAAATGATGTTCTCCAGTAGCATTTTATTGTCTATCCTTATACACTACATGTCTGACCAACACCAGCACAAATACACGTGCACTCCCTCCATAGCAAAGTGTCAGTCATGATGATGAATTAACAGTCATCAAATGGTTTTCGCCTGCCAAGCGATCAACATCATTTTTCCCACAGATGTTTGGATAACACTACAGCGCTGAGCTCATCAACTCACAGGCAATCAGCAATGAATTTGCATGCTACCACTGGCCGGTAATGAAGGGCCAGGCGCCCCGCAAAACTAGTGCAGTAATTATATTTTCTTTATTCTTTTAGGTTTCTCTCTCTCTCACTTTAACCTCATTGGATATATTTATCAGCTGTCGCCCAATGGACCTGCTTAAATTCTTATTTGCCATGCTAGCTATCGACTTGGGCAAGAATAGTTTCTGAGAAGCTTCAAAGCTAATTGCCTCGGAAGTGTGAGGGGAAGTAAATTAGTGTCACGCCACAACCAAGAAAAAAAGGTTCCCAATCGCATTTCCTTTTTATATGGCTTTGAGAATATTTTTTCTCAGGGAAGTCTCCGTGCACAAAGTGGAACAGAGTGAATGTTCAGCGGGGAATCAGTCACAGAGAAGGCATGCACTTCACACAGAAGAGGAGACAACTCTCCACAAAGATACAGCAGACAGAAACGGCACCATCTACATATTTTGAAGGCCACATTTGAAGATAATAAGAGGACTAATTAATGCTAGTCTGCTCCGAGACTTCAGTTAGTTTCATTTCATCTGATGAATGGGGGGAGAATACAGTCTGGCTCTCAACCAGGCTTACAGACCCCGTGGCCTCGCGAGCCTAAATATCTTCAGCCAGGAGGGATTCCTGTTTGGCTCACTGGAAGAGACGCTCTGTGGGGCGCCAAGATCTGAAACCGGGTACAGTGGAGTCTTAAAAAGACCAAATTTCTCTGTAGATCCCAGTCAAAAGAAGGTAAGAGCCGTGAAGCCTTAAGCTATGTAACCCAAGCTGTCTTCCTTGACCAAATCCTCCTCTTCAGTAACTGGATATCTGCATTGTTATAGTGAGACAAATGTGGCTAATGTAGGCATAGAAATTCATAGTATTTTGAAATGGAAGATTCAGATATAGGCTTGCTTTTCACAGGAATAGTACATGTAATATGTGGTATTTCATTATGGAGTTAATTTTACATTATCCCACATCTAAACCCACGTAAATAAAAGCATGTCGGCTTCAGGACTCTGACAGTCTTAATCTAAAATAAATGGAGCACCTATTATGCATGAGAGTACTTCCATTACCGTTTGCCTATTCCAAAATTTCAAGCAGTCTCACTAAGTCAGAAAAAAAACAGGAATGGTGTGTTCTGGCCTTTAATACCACATTGAAAAATGACTGTTTCAGTGATTTTTAGATATGGGTGCATTGTGCTTGTACAGACCTGACGGCACAACCTTTAGATGAGATGTCTGTGTGCACAAAGTAAGCCTCCCAGACACTGTCAGAGACAAAGCTGAGGCCTATGCATCTTCCTCCAGAAGTCTGAACCCTAATGGTCTCCATTTAAATAAACAGCAGGGAAATATATTAATGTTACACACCCTGAGGAAGAGGAGGCTGACCAAATGAAACATGAAGGTCAGCGGAGAAGATGATGAGAGAACATGAACTGTCATGCAATACCCACAGCAATAACTGTGACAGATTAAGAGTCTGTCAGGAGAAATTGTACCTTGGCCAGCTCCTCTTACTATGACCTTATACCACAAATCCGAATCATTTGAGTTATGACGTCCCCTGAGGTCGCAGTGAAATGCTGTAGGTCAAAACTGATGAGTGAGTACTCAGGGCATCTGAAGAAAACGCTTCAAGAAAGAAGCGTTTGCACAACGCACACTTGTACAAGAGTGAATGTTGCCAACCTCTACACTGTCAAGAACTCCAAAATCCTTCGACCCTTACTAGCTGTTATGGTAAATTTGGTTGTAGTTATTACGTTTTAATCAGAGTTATAAACAGCTGAGTACCTTTTTATGAGACTGATTTAGTAAAATTGCTATCTTTTCCCTTCTTCAAGGGTGGTGCCCCGAGGTGATCTAATGTAAATTGGATCATATTATTTATCATAATTAATAATTATCCCATATAATCATTAATTATTATTGATAGCCAAATTTAACCTAAATCCCCCTTTTATTGTTGCATAATCAATATCAAATCCCGACAGGACATACATGTCTTTGACAGTCCATCTGGTACATTACTCCAAACTACAAATGTCAACCTGCTCTTGGTGATTAAGCAAAACACAGGGGATGTTCAATGTCAGTAATACAAATTATAATAATAATAATAACAACAAACTTGATTTATACAGAACAACACACGTTCCAAAGTGCTTTTTTGTGATTTTATTGACTTTCATTTAACCCTTTATAGGGCACTCATTGAAATCTTTGGAAATTCTAAATTTTAACCTTAGAAAGCTAATGGGTGATGTTACAGGACATTTTTACAAAAAATAATGTTATCAATATTTTTCACCTTTGTATTGCAAATCAAGGTCAATGAAGTTACCATATATGAACACTTGCCGGTCTATGGTAAAAAAATTATCGAGAGTGAATTTTAAAAAAAATATGAGAAAAACACACACAAACTTCAAGGAACATTCATTTAGAGACATCTGTCTCGATGTACTGATGCTGGCTTTACTGTCATACAAGAAAAACACATATTCAACAAATACACATACACATAACATTCAGTTAGGAACCGTTTTTTGGGCCGATAACAAGTCCACTTGTTACAACAGTAACAGTCAAAATATTGCCAAATAAGAAGTAATAAATAATATGTGAAA